>JANVCC010000127.1:5996420-6089160 GCA_025345505.1 Todiramphus chloris collaris | reverse complement strand
CAGACCTGGGGCGGGGTGGGGGGGGGGGGGAACCGTTTGGACGGCAGAATTAAAAAAAACCTGCCTCCCATGCGGCCGCCTCGGCTGTCTGTCTTCTCAGGCACATTCCAGAAGCTGCTGCTCACTTTGTTCAATATGTGGGTCCAATTTTTTATGTTGGGTTTTGTTTGTTGTTGCGTTGGTTTGGGGTTTTTTTTTTTTTTTTCCCCCAAAGAAAGAGGTGCACCTGGTGCGGGAAGAGGTTGGGTTTCCCTTCCTGCGGAAAGGGAAGCAGAAAAGCAGCGCTGGTGGAGGCAAGGGGCTGCGGGCTGGGGAGCTGCGCGGCGCGGATAGGTGGGCAGGGGCTGCCCCGGGCCATAGCACCCTGCGGGCTGGCTCGGTCTGTCGTGAACGAAGGGAGGGGACAGGGGTTTTGGGCTGCAAACAAAAATCCCGGCTCAGAGTAGGTGTGAAAAGGTGATCCTGTAACTGCTCCGACTGCGGATGCCTTCATTGATCACTGTAAGGCGAAGGGGAGGGGGAGGGAGAGAGAGATGCTTTGGGCTCCAAACTGCTATCCCCGCTCTTGGCAGGTATGCAGAGGTCATATTACAAATACCCCAGCGGGGAGTGCATGCATAATAGATCGAACATAGGTTGGTTTATAAACAGTTCTCCAGCCCAGGGCATACTTGTAAAATGCACCTTTATCTGGATTTTGCAAAAGGAGGACGCCTGGCTCTCTGAGTGGGGAAGGAGAGGATCTTTCCAAGACGAAACCACGGGATAGGTTGTTATTTTCATCGGCTCTGAGAAACGTGTAGGAGTTATAGGTTCCAAGTCATCCTGACTTTATTTAATTGCAGTAGATCAGATTCCTTGAGTGCATCAGAGCAACTAGATGGGACAAAATCAGGGAAGAATTGGACTGCAGGCACTTAGCAGTCAATGCGATTCTCGTATTCATTCTGCTAGTTCTCAGCATAGCGTAAGTGCTCTTTGCACTGCAGCAGTCTCTGCTGATGTCTACTGCCTCTTCTTATGGGTTATAAAGAGACTCGGGATTTTAACAAACTCATTGCCATCATCTGCTCAGTGAGAACAGCAAGGTGGGACACGAAGCACAGTCATTCAAGGCTTTGGGGACAAATGACTTAAAGAATTCCCATATTTTTTGACGGATTTTCATTAAACAGTGGGACTGTGTGGCAAGAGGGGCTTCATTCTTTGATGGGACTGCAGAATGCTGATGGTCATTTGAATACTTAAGTTTAGGCAATTGAGAATTGTCCCTCTTGGGCAAAATGAAATGCACAGGATTTAGGGAACTAAGGCAGCCTGTGGGAAAGCAAGCATTTGTCAGGTGTGCCATTATATAGGTATGTTACTGTCCAGAAGCACCAAACTAGTATAGATTTTTAAGAGGCTGAAATATGATTCGCATCTGTTTCTTGAAAAGTTAATGAAATGAGGACTCTGAGGAGTCCTTCTAAATTGTTGCTTTAAGATCATGTTATCAAAGTAAGGCTCAGATCAGCAGAAGAAACAATTATTATTGAACCTGAGACCTTGTTTGCTGAGCATCGTGTGTTTTCGGATACATGCAGAATGGTAATTCATGTTGTCTGCCAGAAGATAGCCAAAACTCCCTAGTATAGTAATTTTTTTACATCTTTTTCATTTGGTACGTTTATTATCCTTACACAAACCTTATTTCAGTGGCCTGTGGCAAATAAGTAGTTTGTGACTCAGACTGAAAAATCTATAAGGGATCAAAGGCAAACTCAAGTTTTCTTCACCTGGAAAATACAGTAGTGAGCTCAGAAAGCATGCTTTTTTCTTTTCTTTTTTTAAATCTAGATAAATAATGATGAGTTCATTCTGCTGTCATTTACTTGCTGTGATGTTATTCGACTGGCAATGGCCTTAAAGCTTGGTTTTGAAGTCGTTATGGCCTTACTGGCTGCTGCAGCTCCACAGGAAAGCTTTGTTCAATAAAGTCGAATGGATGTCAATATGGGCGTATTCCAAAGCCCACTGGAATCAATTGGACTATTTCTGCAGACTTTGAGTTTGGGATCAGGATTTCACCGGAGAATTTGTCACAGTATAATCAATCCCCAGGGAAATGTTTTAATATAGCAGGGTGTATTTGGGGTAGAGGCAGAACATAACTCTCCTGGGTACATTGGTGTAGTTTTAAGTTCAAAACAGACAGACATGCTGGCTGCAGCATCAATTTTTTATTGTATAAGTTTCCATTCAAAACTCTTTCTGTAACTCACTAAAATAAAGGGTTTTGATATTTGCTGCATTTATTTGAGTTCCATTCATGTTTATATAGTTGTCTAAACTTCTTAATCTTGCCAGCCTTCAATCTGTATTGAAGTCATTAGACTACTCATGTGCCTAGAGGTAAAAATGACTGCAAAGTGAGTTTAGACAGGTCTCTGAAGCATGTTTGTATATTCTAATTGTGAGGATTTTACTATCTAGAAGCTGCTGCGGGAATTTCTGTCAGAGTTTAAGAGTACCTAATGTATTAATTACAAGCTGGACGCCTAGTTTCCTCAGGCCATATTTACACTGAAAGTCTTTTTGGTTCAGCTATGCCAACAGAGTTCAAAAAGCACTTACAAAATCCACATGCTTAAAGGTTTTTATACCAACATAACACATCCCAATTCAGCAAAGTGGAATTAAGGTTTGTACCTTCTGAGATGAGAATTTGACTTAAAATTAGCTAGGATCAGAAAAGATCAGTTGTAGAAATTGTTTTGAACTAGGCAACTTCTGAGCAAAATGGATTGAACTGTGGCTTACCCTGTGTCGATGGAAGAGGTTGCTACCATTCATCACTATTGCACTGCTGAAGGTTCCCACTGATCTGGTGCGGCAGCTTGCCGGTGTGCTCCCTAGCTCATTTCTGTCAAAGTAAGTCAGATCAGCAAAGGCATGCTATTGAAGTTGTCTGGCTCTTCTGGCATGTTTCCAGCAATTAAGCTGGCAGAGCTGGAGCAGTTCCTGCTCTTACTTGTTTTCCTCTGTCCCAGGGGCTGCTGGCCCCATGGCAGGGATGATGGAAGAACTTGTGAGTCAGCCTCTGAATCGCCACTGGGAACAGCCTAGGATGTGAGTGTGAACCAAAATCAATGTTAAATCAAAATCAAAGAAAGGCCCAATGCTGCAGGTCACTCGGGTGGAAGAAAGCTCAAGGGTCTCCAGATCCAAATGAGGATTTGCATGTCATCCAAACTGAGGAGGATGGGGCTCAAAGGCTCCACTTCAGCACTGTTGGGACTTCGTCATTGTCAGAAGGCTGCTGCTCCTAACAATTTCCTATTTGTCTTTGCGTGAACTCAATCCTCATAGCCACGTGTTTCATTTTAAGCTTTTAGGTAGCCTCACTCAATTTGCCAAGGTGCTTAAGTACCTTCTTGGTTCAGAGGGTAAGAAAGTTAATAAATTAAAAGTCACTTGCAACAGGTGAGTTGCTGAGACTGTAACTATACACACTGAGCAATAACACTGCTATTTAGTTTCTAGCATTTCTGTTCCGTATATTGTTACTGCCATGCTTTCTTGTGTTTTCTGAGAATATCTTCAGTGCTTATAAATAGTGCTGACCTCACTAAGGAAACTGATAACAAAATTTATCAAATAATTGTAAAAATACAGCCTCTAAGAATCTATCAGTGCAATGGACATTAAGGTAATTATTTTCTTGTATTGCTGGTCTTTATCAAAACTGAGATGGAATTTACATTTTACTGGTAGAGATAATGATGCAATTTATTTGCATTTAAAAACACCCCCAACAAAGGAACAAGGAAAATGACTGGCAGTTAACTATTAAGTCAATCAATGTGTTTTTCCTGTGAGTGAGTCTATTCATTATCATAAAGACTTCTTTTCAGTCCAAATCCCTTTTTCATGTCTGAACTCCAGCAAACAGTGTTAAGCCATCAAGTACTTGTGAAATAACATTCTTCTAATTCAAAAAGACATATGTAGATTGCAGTATTTTAGCATTTCTCTGAGTGAGAAATTAGTCACAAAAGTGTTTTAAAACGTCATGCTATCTTGCAGTTCTTCAATAAGCCTCGATAGGTCTTGGCAGCTTTGCACCCACCGAATTATTTTTTTCTGAGTAGGCATGTAGTGGGAAAACTGATTTTCTTGCTAGTATCAAAATCACCAGAGAAAACTGACTTGAGGTGAGGCAGTGATTAAAGTCCTTGTAATATTTCCCACAGCCAGGGAGTGTATTAGTGAACTTGGCTGTTAAAAATCATTAAAAAGATAAAAGAACAGGATTTGGAGGGGGTGGAGTTGTTTTTTGTAATAACTGAGTGCAGTGTAGTCCAGGAGTGGTGGTGGATGAGAAGGGACATTCTTTTAATCCAGCTTTTGGCTTTGACTCAATTCAGAGACTCTATGAACTGATGTAAATTGTGCCAAACTGCAAGTGTTCCAGCAGGGTTGTTCTGGCAAACAGGGATCTTTGCTCTATATCGGTACCTCTTCTGTGTCCCCTTTCGTTTGCCTACATGCTTGGCCTAATAACCACGGATGGGCTGGTTTAACCCACTGCTTGGAATTAGACCTTGCCCCAGAATCCATGCAAGGCCATTTCTGTCACATTCAAGGCAACTTTGCTTAGTAAAAGGGAGGCAAAGTTGCTGTCATGTACCTCAGCATGTCACCCCTATGTTTCTGACGAATTCTAAAGCCACCTGCAGTAGCTACAAAGCAGGAAAGGGAGCTTCCTGCTTTCCGTTTTTCTGCCTCCATCCCTCTCTCTTGCAAGTTTGAATTAATTAAAAGATCAAAAGCAATATATATTTTTTTGATATTGAGGATTCTTTGTCATCTCAGTTTGAAAGAGAAGAACACACATCTTGAAAATTATTCTGATATGGATCTTACTGGTTCCTCATTACAGATTTTGACAGCTAGTTGTCACCTGGTGCCCGTTTAATATCGTTTCTTATGCCACACAGAGTACTGGTGATTGCAGTATCAGATTAATGTTATGTATGCTTGAGTCAGGGGAGCTATGCTGTCAATGTTCAGGCTGAGCTGCTCTCCGAGTGGATCAAGTTGGGAACCCATATCGCTGACCCATGCATGTATGTATTCCATACAACCCATGTAATAGGTGTCTGCTTGCAGAGCACTTTTACCATCATGTAAGATTTGCCATCAGGGCATTTGGTAGGAAAGAGGTAAACTCTGAGCATACATCATTTCCTGTGTGACTGCCTGGTAAGAAGTACAGGAACTCATTAGAAGTTGTTCTCTCTTGAGCTTTGTGCTTGAACCCAGAGGATGTATGTCGAGGAAAAAATTACATTCCCTGGCTTCTTTGTGTGTGGATGTTGTTCGGGTTTGTGCACCCATGGACAATGAGGCCTGCTTCTATTCACTATTTTTCTATATTAATGCATGAACTATTTAGCGTTTTCAAGGCTTTCTTTAAACAAATCTTTCTTCTGCAAGAATACCTCACTTCAGTATTTCTTTAGGAAAAATCAGTTAATTTAAGATTTCTGAAACCAGAGATTAATATCCTTATTTTAGCATTAGGTATTGTTCCCTGCAACTTTTCACATGTTGCCAATATCTATAAAGCATCAATTATGAGCCTGAGCTTGTTCCCATTAAAGTGAATGGGAGTTTCACCCTTTGATTTTTAACATATTTCCTTTGGAATTAAGTCTCAATTCAGCCTTTCGCCAGCTGGATAACTTTTACCACAAAAGTAACTCAGCAAATGGAATTATTCATGTGCTTAAAACAGACCATGTACTCAGGGTTTTTTTTTTTTGTAGGAGGCTTCTGAGGCACAACGTCTCATACAGCACAACTACAGTTCATAGTCAACAGACCGGAATCGCTGCAGGATCAATGCCACTTCCTCCACTACAGTGTGAACCAAACTTCTGTGTTCGTTTACAACAGTTCAGAAGAACATAGCCTTCTCCTAACTCCTTCCTCTTAATCTTCCAAGTCCCAGGACAAACTGATGCCTGGTTCTAAATTGCTTTAATCTCCTTCACTCTTCCTCTGTAGAATGGAGACAGTCTGCACAAGGATGCAAAAATAAAACAGTTAATGCTCACAGTAAGCTCTGAAGATAAATTCCACATAAGTCCTAAGAAAACTCAAAAAAAGGTCCATGATGGCCAATCTTCAGGTGCTATCAGGAGATTTATGGGACCTGTGAAATCTGCGCTTTGTGTTTTTCTAGAAAGAGAGTGGAGGAATTGGCATCTAACACAATTCAAAAGGATGAGAACAAGCCCTGAAAGAGAAAATAAAGCTCTTCTGACTTTTAGAAATCTTTATAAACGTCATTTAGTGTCATTTTCACATACCTTGAAGGGATCATAAAACTTTGCTCTTCTCTGATCATTGAACCACTTAGAAGAGAAAAGGTATGAGCAGCCATAACCCTGGCACATTTTTAACAATACTCAGGACCAAAGGGGATTGTAAGATGGAAGCTTTGATAACAAAAACATAAAGATGTCATTGTCAACTATCTCAAAATATACATGCTTGTTGTAAATGTCACATAAGCCCACAGCTAAATGATGGATCAGAATTTCCTGTGTTTTCAAAGTGCTTCTGTTGATGAATACTTTAACTCCTTCATGAACAAGTTATTTTGTGTCCCACAATTTGCTTTCTGTCCTTATGCTTTGTATTAGTAAAACAAAAACCCTCTTTTAATATGAGTAAGTTGCATATACAGGCTAGAATTTCAGTTCTACTCTTCATCAAGAGAAAAAACAACCTAGAAAGTGGAGAAAAAACATGCATAATATTGTAAATCCCTTTCTTAGCAATAGTATGATTTTTTCCCCCTCTCCATTAAAACAATAAAAGTGCTAATAAGTGGTAAAATACTAAGTATTGGAGATGTAAGGACTACCTTGTGTTCCAGTAGAAGTCTTCATTCAGCAAAGTATTTAAGCATATGATTAAAATTAAGCATTTGATTGTAAGCATCTTGTTTGATGCTTGTAAGCTCAGCATGCAGTAGAACACTTTGCTGAAAGAAAAAAAAAGCAGCATATGACACTATTAAGAACACCAAGCACATCAGGATAGATTTTGACCCCTTAGGCCCTGACTGTGACCACTCATACTTGCTTGTGTCTGCCACCAGGTTGGGAACTGCTTCTCGCAGTGATACTCATGATTGCAGAGTTTAGGCCGTTCTGGGGAGCTGAAGGTCTCAGAGGTTTAAATGCTTGAGGATTGCCATCTTCTGGTACAACCAATCCCTGCTACACCCAGTCTCTCCCCGCCGTGAGTCATGGAGAAAATGGTGCTAGTCTATATGATTAGGTAAGTCCCTTGGACTAGAGAGGGGAGAGAGAGTAATATTTTTAAAGTGATCTGTCCACACTATTTATGGACTTTGCTATTCTTCATCTCGAACATCTCTTCTATGCTTATCTTTAACAAAACCAAGAGTCACCAATCCACTCTTCTGGTATAGTTTGCTCAGATAAATTTGCATATTTTTTGGCAGAATCATGGGACTTTTATTTGGGTTTAGAGATGTTTATACTATTTAAATGGCCTGCTACTGAATAGAATCAAAGTAATTTCTCTGTAGAGCTGTAGGTGCAGAATACAGGAGCTATGTATTGCCAAAACTTGTTAAGTGCATTAGGTGTTTGGAAAGAAACTTCATCACATATTAAAATCTGTAATCCCAGTAAATTAAAAGATAATTTGAAGAATACAGGCTGATGAGTAGCCTAACTCAACTGTTAAAAATCTGTTCTACAAATTGCAAGTCATTAATAATTAATACTACAAAACCTATTACATCTTTGATTGGGGAGAAATGGACTGAGGCTACTATTACATTATTCAATTAGATTTAATTCCATTTGGTATGTGTTTTACTTTATTTCAAGTGCAGGCTGTAAAAGGATCATGGTAGCAACCATCCAAAATGTCAGTTAATTTGTGTATAGAGCAAATAGCACACATAATAATTTCATCATATAGTGCAGCTCTGTTGACTGACACTGGAAGTGCTGTTAGACTCACTACAGTTAATTAAATTTCTTTATGCATTCTACAGCAGCATTACAGACAATAATTTATAAATGAGTTTATTAAAATTTATATATTCATATAGTGAAAAAGCACATTAAATTCTGTTTCTTGAATGTTTCTGATGTCACCTTTGCATACTTTGTCTCCTACCTACGAAAAAGTAAAGTGTCGCTAGGAAAATGTAAAATGGAGTAAGAACCTAAGTCAAAGCAGTCTGTGGTTAGCAGATGAAGTCCAAAGATCTCAGGAGTCAGAGTGGCCTGCTAACTGGTAAAGAGGTTCCTGAAGACCTTGTCTTTTCTAGGATTTTATCTTCTGCTAGCTAACTTGAATTACATACATTCCAAATTTGTAAATATTAGCCATATCTATCTGAGCAGCTGAGAAGTTCAATATTTATTTCCCAAATTGTCACATTTTCCACCACATTTCATTCAACCCATTAGCACTGCAGTAAATCTAGCTTTGCATTTATTTTCCAGTTTTTCTCATCTGTTTCTTTTGTTTACTGTTTGCTTCTTACAAATGCTTTACTGTTTGCTGTTTTCTTCTGAATTCCTTGGTATTATTATCTTGCCATTGTGTGGATTTTTTTCTCTCTCTCTGAAACACCACTTGCCACCATGAAGAACGCAGCTTCATAATGTGTATTTAAATAGCAGTATTGCTATATGAAATACCATATGGAATATATTCTGTGTTACTTGCTTATCGTACAGAAATGATGCATTTTAGAACCGTGATCACTAGACAAGTGCCTTTGTTAATATAAATGTCAATGCAAAAATAAATGTAAAGCTTAGCAGGGTCGAGCAGAGAGTTCTTGAAAATTCTGCCTGCACCTGCTGTCCCGTCTGATCTGAACAGTTCAGACACATAAAACAAAAAGGAATTGACCAACAAGTTTAAGTTGCTTCTATTTGTTTCAGTCATTTTCCCATGTGCAAAGTGTTGTTATGTAAACTCGCTGGTTAGTTTCCCCCAGAGATCCAGGAGCATGTGTAGCAGTTTGTAATTTATGGATGTAGTCAGGAATTGCTTTGAAATCACAGTTTTATGGAGAAAGCTCTGCAACAATTGAACTGAGGTGTAGTGACAAGAATTGGTAAAGAAGGAGACAACTGGGGGACCAAGGCAAGGAGGTAACTTGTAGCTATTCTAGCCACGCGTATTAATAGTGATACAGTACGTGAAAGTTTTCTATATTTAGTCTGTTTGAGAAAACAAACAAACAAAAAGAAAACAGAGGATTTAGTACCCATAATAGAAACATTTTTCAGTATGATTCATGCATCCAAATCCTTTGGTTCCTGTTCATCACTCCTGTCTTTCTTTTGTCCCACATATTAAATGTGTCATGCCTGCGTGGTTCAGCAAGCTGTGAAGTCATCCTTGTAGATAGCCTTCTGAAAGAGAATTGGTAACGTATTTTTACTACTAAATTTGTTTTAAAGAGTTGAACCATATAGCAAATCTCTTGTACTATTGTACTCTTTTTTAACTAAGTCCTTTCTTCTGCTGGCTGATAAAAGTCTATGATGGTTAGCACAGTAGAGCACAAGAGCCCTGATGCTCAGCAGTTGCTCAAGATGACACAACGCTTAAGCAGAGTAGGAAATTCTAGAATAAAAATGCTAATTCCTTACAAATTCCTATTAGCCCAAGAAGGAATGTCTGGGAGTTCGAACTCCTGTTGAAATGCCTACAATCAAGGCCATTGTTATTGATTTTTCTGCACTGAGAAACAGTTTAGATGCGAGAACCGTGTTCATGACGCACTGCAAACCAGATCCATATAGACATTTAGGCACAGAAATCTTACTGGGTAATTGAGCTGCCTTGCCATGACTACTAAAGCTCACACTCTTTTTTTCACTTAGCATCAAACCCCAGATTTCCAGAATACAAATCTGAACCAAATGTACCATCTTCCTGCCTTAGACTAGATGGTCTAATAAAGTTACAGGACAAGTACATAGATGGGTCCTTTGTTTTATTGCATATACAAATGCAGCCTTGCCCAGAAAATGCACATGGAAGAGAATTTTTTACTACCTAAGATATAGTTGTGAGACGTACAGCTATATACAAGCTGTAAAATATACAACAAAATATATAAAATATACAAGATATAGTTTTGTGTAGAAGTTATATTTACTTTAATGGCAGTAAATCTGAACAGAATTCTTTTTCTTCTTTTTATTTCATTTATTCTACTGCCAATTCTTCACCAGATTACTTCATAGACATGCTTTGAGGGAAGGTATAGTGTTAAAAGATGTACTTATAAACCTAGAGGCCAGTCAGAATAAGAAATTATTAACACATGAAAAACAGAGATTTCTGTGATGTTTCATGAGCCCAGATCTGATTGTTTACTCAAAAAAACAGTGAAAAAAAAAAATATAATATTATCAGAAATCTCCCTCTATAATATTGTATCCTCTTAGCTCTAGCCTTGTGGACAGCTGCATCCAAGAAAACTACCAGGTGTGGAGGAAATTTGTTCCTAGAATGCAGCTAGCAAGCTTTGGAAAAGGGAATCTGTGGTGGACTGGGTCTTGGGGAAAAGATTTTTATCCCTTAATAAAGTATGAGGTTAACCTTAATACCCCATTTTATCCTGAATTCTCTTCTAAACAACACCTGTCATTAATACATTTCCATTCAGATATTAAGTTTAATGTGAAATATTTGTCTATATTTGGGGGACCATTTTCAAAAAGTGAAATATTGCATAGGGACAACTGGCACAACTGCTGTGGAAATGCCCACCTACAGAAGCTGCAGAAGGGGAGCACCACTACAATATTTTCTGGCATCATAATTAATTGCCTTGTTCTTTAGCAGAATTGTCAAATATGAGCTTAGGTGCTGCAGGGAGCAAAGCTTTCACATGCATTATATTTGCATCACAGAAATATGTTTCTATGAATATGCCTTGTAGAATTCAGGGCCTTCATTTTTGAATCTGAATCATGTTTCCTACATTTAATTCTTATATTTAAATCACAGTTACTAATAGGCTTCTAGCACAGGGTTTTCTTCCTTAGAATGCAATGGCAAATAGGAAGGAAAAGAACTCTTGATTTTTTTTCATCAAATAACACATCTTTGCAGAACCAGCCTGACTTCTGCTACCATAGCATTTTTGCTCCATATTTTTTAGGCAGTCCTGTCACCTATGTTTTATTTTTTCTGCCTGTATCGAAGTTTCTCTGGGTGATAGGCTCTGATGTACAAAGTCTAGCACAGTTGATCCCCACTATCATTTGACACTACTTTAAGAAATACGGCTTCCAGTGCTGAAATTGGAAGGCCCGTTGCTTTGACATGTATTTCCCTGACAAATGCTTCGTGTATGTTCTGTCTTCTGGCAGCATTAGCTCATACTCATGGGATTTCCCTGTGGAAATGGAGATAGGCTGCGTTTGTATGGGCTTCTTCATATGAACCAGCAGGAGGCTGTATGTTGTAGACCAGTGTACTCTGAGGGGTGTGATAATAGGACACACTCCAGTTTGTCAATCATCTGTCTACCACCCAGTAGAGATGTGCTAGCCCCCAATTAGGGGAAATTTCCCCCCCCCTGCAGATGCTTACCCTCAGGCTGACCTCTTGTACGTCAGGAGTTATACTCCTTGTCATTACATAAATCTTTGGGGCATGTCATGCAGAGGGTCTGACTGCAGCAGTCAGCCTCCTGAAACTTTAAAGTCTGCATGAAGATACAGACTGCCACAACTGAAGGCTACTCAAAACACCTGCTTCTCTTGGCTCCCTCTTCATCCTTCCTCCAAGATACTTTTCTCTCACATGTTTTTATTTTTAAAATAGTTGATGCTGCCAACTCAGATTTATCAAGTAGGGCCCTTCCTTACCTTTGAATTCACAACAGTCAGGTTTCTTTCATCAGCACAGTTCTTCTGGAAAAAAGATCTCTTTCTGGTGACAGCATTACCAATACTGCTGTAATATTTTATAAATCATGAAGTACAGTAGTTACACAGCACTCATCTCATCAAGAACTGGACATGATACAGAGATGGTGCAAACTCAAGACTCGGCAGTTGGAGCACTTCCCAGCCGCCTCCACAATTTAGTCAGATTTAGGAACACAGCTCTTAGGTGATGGACTTCCACCAAAGAGGCTGGAAAGCAGTATTAGACACAGCAACATAGAAAATGGGATTCTTTGATGAGGAAAGATAAGGATCCTGGAAAGGCACCGTGAAAAAGGTTGCAACTAATGGGTTTCTCTTAAGATGGTGAAGAAGGCTAATTAGGTGACTACGCTCATTTCTTCATTTACCATTCTATTGCCTTTTATCCTTTATGTGTCATCAATGTATGACTGTTCCCTTTTCCTGAAAGATGCAGAACACAGATATGGCTTTGTATGGTGTTTCAGAAGATGTAAAAGGGATTAACTCCCTGCTACTTTCTTTAAATTTTCCAGTGTTTTCAAGAATTCCTTAATGTAGAACCTTTGTGGTTCCCAGTCCAAAACCATTCGAGGATTTCCCAAGAGCTTTCTAATAATTGCTAGTTGTAGACCTTTTCTAGGATTTCACTGACCTAGAATCTAGGAATTTTTGAAGAGCATTTCAGATATTTCCCAAGGGCTTTCCAAGAACGCTCTGGTATCACTGTCACTTTTACCTAGAACCCTTGCTGTGTTACCTAAAACCCCAAGGACACATAGAGCTCTAATGAGATGGCTACCTAGAACCTGTCACTCAGTATCTTGATCCTTTGATGTGGTTACCTACAGCCTGTCCCAGCACACCTACATCTTGTCTTACAGTTTTAGGGAACTTTCCAAAATGCAATGTGGTGGAATGAATGCTAGAAAAAGTCCAAAAGATTTCCCATCAAGTACCAAGATGATCCTTGTAACTAGTTTATGGGAGAAAGATTATTAAAAGAGAGAAATTCACCTTTTTCTTTAGTTTAGTAGTTACTAAAACTGCAGAGAACAAAATCAAGGACTATTGCCAGAAAGTAGAACAAAATCAATTCAAAACTATGAGGTGTCACAGGAGCTGAGTTAAGAACATCACCATGCAGGGAGTATGGAGTTGCTGTTGATAAATAAAGTACTGAGGACAGACCTGTAGTCAGAGCAGAACCACAAGCACATCTGAAAGGATGAAAATGGCCTAAGTTCAAAACACATAGCCTTTCATTCTCCCGTCACTCAGTATGTGACTTGAATTAAGAGCTTACTCTTCACCCCTAATGTTCTCATATTTTATTGAAGATGCAGTACTCTGAGAAGACCAAGTGTAGTATCGAGCAGTAGAAATAACACACAAAAGCACAGGAGAGGACTGAGATATATAGACGGAATTGAAGATAAAATACAACCATATTAAAGTCACTGTATTAAAAAATAAGTAGACCTGATTTTCTTCTGCATCGGAGCTTCCTTACGCCACTTTGTCAGAATAATGGGGCCATGAAGTGTGCATAACTGTAATTACTCCTACTCCAAAGGTCCTTTAAGCTGACAGACTGGTATAAATGGAGCATTGTATAAATGAGAATTGCATTCAGTGTGGAGTAGATTGCATGTTCCTCTGAATTCAGAACGTGTTCTAAAATTTTAAGTAAGAGAAGTGGCAGGGATATCTCCCTCTATAGAAAATATGTGTATTTCAGAGTCAACATTTTGGGTGCAGGAGAATTTCATTGGTCTTCTCTGTACATCTTACCCCTCATACAGCTATGGTCATCTAAAAAAAGGTGGTGAAAATGCTTCGGAATGGTACTGTGCAAATTTTGCACCAACTTTGTTCATCTGTGACTGCAAAAGAGATTCAGACTGTGATATCTTACATGGTGTAGATCAATACAGAGGAATGTCCCAAGATACTAGAGAAAACTGAGCAAAGAAAGGAGAAACACAGTCTCAAAACAGTGTTAACCCTTTTTGTCTTGCAAAAGGTCTATGGCTGCCATTCCATTTGATTCATTCAACAGTTGGTCTGAGACCAAACGGTGTTTTAATGAGAGATTCTCTCTGCAATTCCTTTCTAGACTGAAATGCTGGCCTTCTGCAGCAGCAATTCTTAGGTATCAGAAGCATCAAATACTGTGTGGAGTATGTTCTCTACTTACATAATAAATAGATGGCCAGCCTAGAAAGATGCTTTTAAAATCATAAGATTTCTCTAGGGGTAGGATGAGGTCAGAGGAGCTGGGGATGTAATATAAGTTTTGAACAAGGAAATTGAAAAGCATGTGAGAGAAACTGCCTTTCAAGGTTCTTCTTTATTATTTCCCTTTCTTCACTGAAATTCATATCAGGACAAGACCCACACAACACTTCAACAATCTCCTAAGTCTGCTACAGTATAAAATACACTGCTCTGCTCAGGTGAATTGTACCTATGGTGTCTGTATAGGTTAATGAAATCTAATACTCCAGTCTTGATAAAATCCATTAAGCAGCGACCACTTACTTCATTTGAAATCCTAGCTCCTTCTCTTCCATCTGTCAGTCAACAAGGCTTCTCAGCGAAGGTTTTCCATTTATCATGTTGACTTCTGCAGCCCTGTTGCTTTTGGGTCACTTCAAAAAAGAATTGCTGTAAAATGTAGTAATAAGGACTATCTCTAGGACCTGATTGTCTATTTGTTTTGCATTGTTTTATTCAGGGAACAGGCTCCCTAGAGAGTATTTGATAAATTTAAAGAGGGTTATACCAGTTATATACTATGTTGTTGAGAAATATTTCGTGGCTAGCTAGAGCTCTTACAGCCTTACTATCTTCTCAGACTAAATACACGAATGGCTGCTCTGGGGTTTTGTAACTGCAAACTTCACTAGGTAAATATCATGATAAAAATATATCTGGGGATTTGGAGTATCCTCAGACTTCTGGTCAAATGCAGACTTATATGAGAAGAGTTGACTTGCTCTGATTAGTGTTTATGGATTTTTAGCTTCTGAAATGATGGCTGAGCCAAGATGCACTAACCAAAGCGCCGGTTCTGCAAAGCACTTACTCAAGATCTTAAGTTCTTTACTGAATTGGAGCCTGAGGCTGAACAAGTTTTAAATGGAAACATAACCCTGACTGCCACATATAAATCGGGAAGTTATATAGAGAAAGTTTCATTATTATGTTTCCATTCAGAAAATTCAGTGGAATTAGTCAAGAGTAAATAAAGTAAGTAAACTTGCCATCTTTGAATGGCCTTGAGGATAATCCCTGATTAGAAATGTCCTCCAAGGAACATTTTTTGGCATTAGCCTCATTTTAAAAAAGGAGAGTTTGTGCTATTGAGAAATGTATGTTCTTAACAACAAAAGTGAAACTGAATCACATCCTGAAAAGAAGCCTGAAATCTATACAGTCCAATGCTATAGTAGTCCTGCCTAGTTAGAAATACATTGTGCAATTGTGCTGTCTCAAAAGGCAGTGCTCATCTGCAAAACAGAGACAGCGGGAACAAGAACAGATACTTGAGAGTGCTTCAGTGAGGAGAAAACAGAAAGGAAGTGATAAAGAAAATCCAGTCACTGCTGCTCTTTCTGCTGGAGAAATAGGAGAAACAGTGATGCTATGATCTCTGACCTTTCATTAACAAGCTAGTCACTTCCAGGAGACAGTGATTCATTGCAGGCCACCTTATCTGCATTTGAACAGACTCACCCCCAAGGCATTCCTTTGTCATATACTGGAACTACAGATGGCAATGGATTCCCTGTACTAGCGGAAATAGATTTATAAAGTTTAAAGTGCTACTTTATCCTATCTACAATATGAAAGAACCTTTAATGAGATTTACAAAATTATGGGTAAAGCCTAGTTTGACTTTTGTAATGAAACATACATTGACATCTCTAACTAATGTGTATTGTTGCTGTGTAATCCCATAGAGAAGAAAGGGTGCCTTATTTGAATTATGAATTGGTGAAAGGAATATGGTACCGTATTCGAAGGTGGTACAAAGGCTGAAACTTTCCATAGGAATAAGAATGAATAAAATGTCATTTGCAAATCAAATTGAGCAAAAATTCCTGCTTTAAAGCAAACATTGGATAGTTGATACTCATCAGCTAATGTAAGAAACATTCTTTATTCAGAATAGGTAAATGGTTCCACTCTGATTACCCTTTCAGACAAAGTTTGGTATGCCCTTCCTGACCATGATTCTTTGAATTATAGCAATAAGTAATAATTGAGAGGCTGAGACACCCATTTGTTTAAAAATCTTCTGAGGGAATGTTCATTACCAATATACAATACTTTCAAATAGAACCAAACCAAGTCATTGGGTCTGCATGGTTACAATTTAAAGGGGAACTTTTAATATTGTAAATATAAAGTTGTTTTCTTTGATTTTTTACAACATTTATCTAGTTCCTTAAGTTCTGGTTGACTTTCATTCCCACCTGCACCTATGTGTATTGCTTCAGAATTAAGTGTTGGATACAAACACAAATGCCAAGTGACCCTAGCTGGGGCTAACAGCTTTGCTATTTCCCAGTCCTGATTTACAAATAATCAGAATGTATCTAAATTATGTAAATGCTATTGCTATTTCTGTCTTAGTACAGGCTATTTTCTTTTTGTTCCTAGTCACAGCTGGTTAATCATCACTATACAATCTGGACAGTTCACTTTAAACTCTCCACATGTCATTAGGGTTTCTAGTACAGTCGTATTAAATATTTTTTCAGACATAAGTTATACATGCATTCATTTAATACATGTGACCTGTAATGCATTATCAGTAGCTGCACCTAAACTGAAGGACCTGGGAATATCTCATAACTTGAAGGTCCAGGTGTGCTTCCACACTCTTTTACTTGCTTTCCAGTCCACGACTTGTTTTTTTCAGGGGAAAACCCAGACACACAAATAGAGCAAGAGCCATCACTTTTTTTCTAAAGTTTTCCAGCTTGGCTGTGGGAAGACTATTGTTGGTGTGAAGCGTTCCTCTTGTGTCATTAACATGCGGTGCCTAGAGTATGAATACGATGTATTAGCAGCCAGGATAAGGGACCAGCAGCAGGCCACTTGCTTTACATGGTCTGCTCTCACACTTCTCTGTAGTTTCTTAACTAGTGGATGCTCAGATTCAAGGAAGCTTGGTAACGAGTAAAAATCTGTAAAAAACATTTTGTGATTATTATATCTTGGATTCAGTACCTGTCTTGGTGATCCAACTACAAGGTCACTTGTAGACTTTTACTTTCAACAGAACTATGAAGTATTGGAATGCAACTACTCCAACCTAATTTTTCTTATTCTAATCCCCTTACCACTTGTAAAAGAATATCCTCTTAGAGATCACATCTCCAGGACTTATTTTCTATTTGTGAATCTTACCATGTCACACAGACTAATCTAACATCTGTGGACCTGTTTGATTTCACAAGCTTAATTTTCACTGTCTTCTATATTTGTAAAGCTTTTTAGCATTCTGTTTTGATGATTCTATCTTTCTGTAATAGAACTCCAAATTCATAAATTTACCAGGTGAATTTATGTCATGCAAGTGGCAGTCACACAGTGCAAAGTCCATTTAAAGTGATCTGAGACATACTACTATATTCCCATACAAGGGAATTCTCCTGATTAGGCAAAAATCTTTGCCATCAGACGGGTACTGAAAGTCGCTATTTGCACCCACTCTCACCTATTTCTAATACGCATGTGAGGGGATAGCTTATGTCTGGAGGACTTCTGCAGGTCTGAGAGCTTGGGATAGTCTTAATGGAGTAATAGTCTGACTTTCTCACCAGCAGCAGGTAAAGCTGATTCCTTGTAGACAGCTGAGAACATGGGAGGTGCAGTTTACTCTGTTACCACTCCTCTCTAGCTCCAAATGTCTGCCCTGTTTAGTTTTCTCCTCTTCTTCTCATTATAATGCATTACTTTCTGGTTTTGAGCCTGTTTTGATGTAGTGGTCTCCTTGGGCACCTTCTGCTCTTGTGAGTAATCCTTATTCATAAAGAGCTCAGTTACAGGCAATAGGGCTTTAAATCTAATTTTTTGGCATCTCTACGTGTATTTGTGAAGAACTATTCTTGTGAATAAAGTTTTAGCTTGTGGTAAACAATGGTAAATAATGCCAACAGCTACAGTCTCGGCACAGCTATACCAGCTCAGATGAGCTGAAAACTCAGCCCTCAGTCAGACACTGTCAGTTTTCTAATGTCGAAAACTAAGTGATTCCATGATATTTAGAAACATTTCGCCCCTTAGCAAGTTATGAATTTTCAAAGTGATGCTTAATTAATCTTGATATTTGTTAAGGATCTGTGGAAAGATACCATGGAACTGCTGAGGAAGGATAAATCTGGATATCAGAAGCTACCTGGTAGCTGGGAAGCAGAAAAAACAAAATCTCCTTGCTTTACCTTTATATGACAAAATGCTTCCATCTCATTTGCACTGTACACCCAACATCAACACAGCACTACTTGGGTAGCTGGGGACAGGGCAGCTACCAAAGAATGTGGGAAGATCATAAGAAGTACAGATATTCCTTTTTTTTTCCATTTGAAAAATGTTGATTAAAACTGTTGGTTATGGTAACTTTTGGTGTGAAATAATAACGGAAGCATATTGTCATTAGTCTGTAACACTCTTCTTTAACTAGACAGATAGATACTTAATAATTTGTGTTTTCTACCTCTCCCAGTAGTAAGATAGTGGGTTTGGTTCTGGTAATTACCAGCTGCCTTCTCTCTGTTTTTGGCCTTCTCAAGTCTGCCAAGTTCAGGTGACAAGCAATTGAAGAATGGAAGGAGCTCTGTCATTATATTAACAATACAGATCATGAAGCTGTCTGTGAGAGAGGAAATAAAACAGACAGTTGTGTTCTTGGGGTTTTTTTTTCTTTTGCTGTAGATTGTTCTCCCATTTCCAAGAAATAGACACAAGAATGAAGCCCCCAAATCTGCCATATCCTTGCAATTTCCAGTGACCCTTCACTGCTCTGTGGCAATTAATATCCTATTTAAGAAGGGAGTGTCACTGGCAGGATGGTGTGATAGAAGATTAATACAGCCCAGAATTCTTATTTTTTGAAGGATTACTGGTGGTGTGATACATTGTATTTTAGGACACTCACTTTCCTCTGGTTTATCCTTCTTTCCATTCAGAGCTTCTGGGGCAATCTTCTGGGCTTCAAGCTGAAGCTTCTGGGCTTCAGTTAGGGGCAAGAAAGGGCTAGTGTGGCACTGTTGGGCAACTGTTGAGCCTTCCTCTTCTCCTTATCTCTGCACCCCACTTTAGGGGAGCAGAACAGCTAAATGGATGGTCTTCTTTTCAGAATGATTTTAAAGATTCTGGCAGACTGCACATAAGCACTGATAGGGCTTTGTTACAGAAGACAGCGTTACTTCAGGAGTAGTTTTGAAAGTTGTGGATTGGTGTCTTGCAAAGGAGAATTATTTCATTCCTAACTCTGGTACAGCCTTGCTGTGTGACCTTGGGCAAGCCACTTAACACCTGTGTTCCCCTATTTCCTGCAGTGTAAAATATTGCTGATGCTTATCTAGATTAAAGAGGACCAGTCAGGCGATGTTCATTAATTATTGTTGGAGAGTGTTCTGAGAAGCAGTCCAATAAAAGTGTACAATACAATGCTTTGCCCTTCTAGAATACATTCGAGGAAAGTAAAGCATTATATCTTCCATTTTCATGGGAAAAGAAAGAAAACTGAGACACCACTTAGAAACCTCATTTTAATTGGCTTTGTTGTTTTCTGTACTGCACCCAAGGCTAAATTCACAGAGATGTTTATAAAACAGGAAAAGACGCAGACAGGCTGTTGTGGTTTAACCCCAGCTGGCAAATAAACCCCACCCAGCTGCTCCCTCACTCCCCCTCCTGTGGGATGAGGAAGGAATCAGAAAGGTGAAATGAGAAAATTAGTGGGTTGAAATAAAGACAGTTTAATAAGAAAAGCAAAAGGTATGTGCACAAGCAAAACAAAATAAGGAATCAAATCACCACTTCCCATGGGCAGGAAGGTGTTCTGGCATCTTCAGGACAGCAGGGATACGTCATGCGTAACAGTGAACTGGGAAGACAAACACCAGAACTTGTAGTGTCCCCCACTTCCTTTTTCTCCCAGCTTTATATGCTGGGCATGACGTGATATGGACTGGAATATCCCTTTGGTCAGCTGGGATCAGCTGTCCTGGCTGTGTTCCCTCCCAGCTCCTTGTGCACTTCTAGTCTGCCCACTGGTGGGGTGGGGTGAGAAGCAGAAAAGACCTTGACTCTGTGTAAACGCTGCTCAGCAATAATGAAACATCCCTGTATTATCAAGACCATTCCCAATACAAATCCCAAAGTAGCCCATACTAGCTACTACTGGCCTACTGTAGCCCAGTCTCTGTATTTCAGAAGAAAATATAAATCTTTCATTTATTCTTCATGAGATAGGTATGTGCCTCCTTTGGATGTGTTGAAAGGACATTTAGATTCCTCATATATTTTAAACTTGAAGACAGTAATTACTGTTGTATTTGGAAGGGAGTGTATCAATTACACCGAGTTCTATTTTTTTCTGCTTAGCAACACCACAAGGCAGAAAATACAGGCTAATGTCAGTCTGTGAAATGTAAAACTCTCCTTCCAAAACAGCACAAGGAGAGCAGAACTGTCAGTCCTGTGTGGCCTTCTGCCCTGGGGGAAATGGGACACTTTTTATTAGAACGGAAGCTTTTGACAAAAAGCTGGTGCCACAATCATTTCTAACTAGTGTGGCAGTTAGAGAGTTAACTTTCTGGGCCAGTGTTTCCCCAGGTGCAAACCCATCAGAGAGCTCTGGGAGAAGAGGCATTGGGTAGCTGCCTAAAAGCTTTGATGGGAGTCAGGTGGGTCCTTAGTGCTGCACCAAATCAGTGGGGAAAGCAGAACCAGGAACTCCAGAGATGTTTGGGTCTGTATTATTTTTTTCAACTCTGTTGAAGACTTTCTGTACTACATATATGATGTTTCTTTCTAGGTTTTTGTCTTTTGGTGTCCTGACATGGATTTGTGCTACTCTGCTTTTGAGTTGTTTGATGGGTAACCAGAAATAATGAGTGAATTATTGGCTGCAGAGTGGAAGCTGTTAAGCAGGATGTTTTCCTTGGGGGAAGGGAGGAGTGGTGCTATCTAATGTGTGGTCTTCTTAACACTTTATTGTTACAGATATCACCAAAATTCCTATTCCAGAGACTGCTATTTTATAAAAAAATCTGTCTTAGTGATTACGGTGTCTCATTACATGAGGTTTCCTCTGTAAATGTGTGGTTTTACACTTAAAAAATGGTAAGCAAGAGCTGAGAGTGTGTGATTCAAGCAGAGAGCTCTGGATTCTGGGGTAGCATGTTGGAGATCTGAGCGTTTCCTTTGCGTGCAGCTGCATGCTGCCATATGGTGGATTCTCTGGGAAGGTCCTTGGTGCTTCTGGAGGTCTTGCTAATTGTGCCCCTCACTGTGGTGCTCTGCTTGCTCTACAGAGAGCTTGTCCTACTTGAAATAAGAAAATCTTGGGGAGAGGACAGGGAGAGAGAGGTTAGAGTACTAGGGCTGCAAAGACTTGTGTAGAAAAGTGAGCAAGCTTTAGATTTTTTGTGCATATATGTATGCACATACATAAAAAGGCTGCTGTGTCTCCCAATCTCATGAAGACAGAAGAATTTAGCAATAGTTGCACTACTGCTTTACATCTATTTTTGCTGTGATGATTATGGGTTCTTGCTCTGATACTACATTTTTGGCAGTAGGTACATTTTCTCCTCTCCCACAACAGGCACACTTTATTATTTTCTTTCCTCTGTGAGATCTACTGGGGATACAGTGATAGTTATCATCCTGAATACTTAGTACCAAATTAGGAGCTTTTTTTCCAGTTGCTACTCTGGGCAGCAGCTGTCTTTGTTGGAATAATAGCTTACTTTGTTTGATAAAGTTGGAAGAAAATGAAGCAAACCAGAGAAAAATCAATAATTCTCCCTGTAATGGAAGAGGCGTGTATCTAGCATAGTTTTTGTCAATACGCATATTGAGTCATCTCATAGATGACCAAATATTAGGTAAATTCCTTCTATTCTTACTCAGAGGTGCAGTTCCAGGCAGCGTACATAGAAACAAGAGTTTAATTTTCCTTACTGTGTTAGAGCTCCCCAAAGTAGGTACAGCTAAATTTTTTAACTGGCTGCAGGTGTTTGGATACCTAGTGTAAAACAGGCTTTATTTTTTTGTGAATGTAGTGCTGCTCAAAATGGTGTGGTCTGCATGCTGCTAACTTAATTTTGGAAATGTTATGCATTAAAAAGTGAAGGTCATGTCTTGCACTGATTCCCAAAGAAATTTTGTATTTTTTTTTTTTAATTATTATTATTATTTTAATTAATGGATTTCTGTTTGCAGTTCTTTCCTTGCCTGGGATCTGGTCAAGATGCTTTGGGAAGGAGCAAGAGAGGATCTTTTAGAAGGAAAAGATTGTCAGAAAATATTAAATCTCTCTTGTTCCCTTCCACAGACAGGGGAACTGAGTTCCCCTAGTGCTTTGATTTGCTGCTTCTGAGGCTAAGTGAGATAATCAGTGAGGTCAGCATGGTTTTCTGCTGAACTAATGCTGTGTACCTTCAGGAGATGTCTGATGTTTGAACCCAGCGGGTCAACATGAGTGAACTTACAAATTCTAGAAACTCTAAAAAGAGACAGTAAAAATAATAAGAATATCTTGGCAAATACCAGAGCAGAAAATGATTATTTAAAAATACATGGGAGTCAAGAGAGGCTTAATAATTGCATTAGGTATATTAAACTATGGTGTTGCTGGTTTTTTTTCCGGAAGAGGTGTCCTGATTTCTAGGATTAGCTTGGACAAGGTGCACTGCACTGAAGCAGCCTGTATTGATGAGTAGATGGCTCAGTTGGGCTGCTGTAAATAGTCTTACGAAGTTTTTCCTTTGAGTAGTGAATTTTTCTTGACTGAAAGAAATAATATGCACTTTGGCTCAAGTGAATGTTCTTCTGGAAACTTCAGTGTTGCTGCTTCATCTGAGGACCTTTCCTTGCAATCTCTGTCTTCCTTTTCCAGCTTCTTTTATTTAAAACTTGTTTTAAAATCTGTTGTGTCAACTTCAGTACCAAATCCTAGAAGCACATCATTTTGACAGAATCTGGTGACCACATGATGTGGAATAAGGATGTTTTCTTTGTTCTTAGTTTGTTTGGTTTTTTTTTTTTTAAACTGAGGAGGGAAAAATAAAAAGCCCTGAGATTAATAAGAGATCTTGAAAGAGAGGTGTGAAATCTTTCTCTTTCTTGTCTTTTAGTTTTTCTCCTCCATGCTGAGGCTAAACTAATCAAGAGCATGAATCAACAAGACCGATATGATGAGTGTCCACCAAGTCATTAAGGCTAGTATGTTTTTTTCTCAAGCTGTTTTCTCTGTGGGTGTATTTCTGGTTTAATAGTACATATTTTAAAGATGGCTGTTTGTGGGAATGGAAGGTACTTTTTTTTTTCCTTCTTTTTTTTTATCTTCCCCTTTCCCCCGCCTTTTAGAAATCTATTGCAGACTGCCACCTTTAAATCATGCTCAGAGGCTTCTGATCTCTGTAATATACACTACAGTGGCTTGTGACACTGCTTTCTATTATAATATAGTAAGTCATTTAACACATGATAGTCCCTTCAGCGAGCTGGTGGAAAGTCTCCTTTAGCTTACTGTGTTTGGGAACTTGAGGTCTTGACTCTAAATGCAGGGATGACTCCAGTATGCAGAAAGCAATTACCAGCCTTGGAACCTGTCCAGAACAGTGAGGCTAACAAGGCTCTGCTTTTCACTGCTGCCCGGGTAATACTAATAACCAAGAGCTCACTGTTAATATATTTGCTGTGAGACATGCATTCTAATAGGCTGTCATGGTCATATACTTACTTTTCTCAGTTTTCATTTGAATATGTATGAGTGCATTTAACATCAGACAGAGCGGGTCGAACAGTGAATTTGCAAATAGACAAGTAGTATGGAGACTTATAGAATGCTTGCCTTGGTAAAACTGTGGCAGGTAAATTATGGGTGCTGTAGTGTATAATCTGCACTATTATCATAATTGCTATCTGCATTATCTTTTGAATGGAGATGAAAATATTTTATATAACGGAATTAAATACCAGTGTTTGTTCGGCTGTATTTAATACTTTTTAAGTATGTTATGCTGTAAAGAATAACTCGAGTGGAATTTAGAGCAGTGATTGCTTGTAAAATGCCAGAGATGAAATGTCTGAAGATTGATGGTAGCTGAAGCTTCTAGAATACTTCGTGAATGTAAGACCTTGAAATGGAATATGAGTTCATTAAAGAACACTGCTAATGAAATAATACCATTATTATTACTACCTTTTGCAGAACTGTTCCAGACTAAGACTCTATTCTTCTGTTCAGGTGTTTTCTGTGATTAAATGATTTATGGCCAATTAGCTCTGTAGCCATCCTGCTATAAACCATTGCCTTGTTTGTGTACTGGCGTGGTTTGCAGCTCTACTGCACTCAGCAGTAGTCAAAAGAGCTGTCTTTCAGCTTTCTTCTTGTGAAGACCTCTGTGCCTTCAGCTTCGCAACAGGCACTTAGTGTTCACAGTTATGGGCTCTAAAATTAAGTGTAGCGGGAGCTGCAGCTACGCGTGTGGGATTTGCAGCTGCTGACAAACAGGTCCTGCTGCATTTGTCTGGCAATTTTTAGAAAGCCTCCTCTTGCAGTTATATTTCAATTCTTTCTAATACTAATATAATAGTATATAATACGATATATACACTATATATAATATATAATAGTATATAATACTTTCTAATAATTTCTAATAATATTATTTCTAATAACTCAAATGTTAGCGCATTTTGATAATGGGCTTGATAACATCTCAAAGACTATGTCTAGGGTTGTGCCTTTTCTGTGTGGACAGACTTGGCCTCCTTTACTGGTGTGTTTTCCCTGGAATTTTCACAAGGTGTGCTAACAGCACAGGGGGTTTGGATGGGTGTGGAAGACAGGCAGGGTAAAAATGGAAGTAAATGATCATGGCTTGACTGAGCAAATGCTTAACTTGGCAAAAACTTAACTGTTTTTACTTGATCTCCAATTCCTTGGAATGAGTTCTGTCTGTTGCCTTCATTAGCAAGGTTCTTATGTTCATTTTGCATAAACTGCAAAAAACAAACAAAAATAAATTGAGAGGTTAAGCATTTAATCAGCCTCAACTGTCAGGAGATGTTAGATCAAGTTTTGATGTCCTGTGTGCTTCCTCTGACACCACAAATGTCACTGCAATTGGTTTTACTCATTCATTTGATGCTGTTCAGATTAATACACTTCAAACTGATTGGATAGAGGATATGGGAGAGAAATGTCTTACCCTTCATGTAACCATTCAATAAAGCTAAGAAGACTTAAGATAGATTAATGGAAACAGATGATAGTGTTTTGAGATATTGTAGAAGAGCGGTGTGGGCTCTCCTTTGTTCACAGCCACACTTCCAGTGCTATCTCAGCAGTAAAAGCCAGAGTAGAGAGTTTCTTGTGAGTAAAAGCCAGAGTAGAGAGTTTCTTCTGGAGTATTAAATGTATCTTTTACCCTAAATTCAGACTGGAAAATATCCAGGCACACAGGAGATCTGTTGACATATTATGGACCTGATTTACTGTGCTTCTGTGGCTCACAGGGCTATCTAAACTCATACTTTAAGGTCATGAAGCAAGCAAGAAGAATCATGCCTGGTTATCTCACCTGTGCATGTATAGACCCAGATATCCCAGTCTCACTGAAACTGTGAATGGTTTTCTTTGGTTAGAGCTGTTGAATAGTGAAGGAAGGGGTAATGTTGGTTAAAGTATGTACCTTGGCAGTTGGGAACTTCTGCATTCATCTGTGGTTACTGAGACAGGGAAGTGGGAAAAGGCCTGGAAGGCCAAAAGCAGGAGTAAAGTTGAGAGAAAGGAGGTCCTGCTGTTTTAGTCAGTCATCCCTTTCATATGTTACGACTACTTAGTAGATGCTGCCCACTGCCTAGAGCTCTTTGGACAAGAGATTTGTCTGTCTCCCTGTACTTATGGTCTGTTCTACTAGTAATCTCTGGCGTGTGCTTGTGATGAAGCTCTTTGTAAGCAAACAAAAAGCTTGTTACGCTTTGATTCACAGGATATTAAATCTTGTGTGGAGTCAAAGAAACAATTTGCTGTGTGTCACAGAATGACCTGCCCAACTGTAGCTAGTGACCTTTATCCAAATGAAAAACCTTCTTGCCAACATCTGCCCTAAATGAAAGAGATTTCTTGAAAATGTATGCTGGATACCCAAGTCTTGGGAACTGTAATGCATTTTGATTAAATAAGAACGGTTCCTGTGAAGTTTTGTGAGCGTTTGATTACCATGTGATAAGCCACAGTAAAAGGTGATAGGAGTTACCTGACTTTGGTCACTTGCGGATTTTCTTCCAGGTTATGAGAATGTGGATGCAGGCCACATTTGAACACTGCTGCTTAGGTCTTTGAGGACATACCTGGTTACTTACTAAAGGTAACAGGTATATAAATGTTAGGCAACAACTGCATTACTGAGAGCAAGTAAAAAGCTTGAACAGGATGTAAACAACTTCTATTAAGGCTGGATCCAAAGCCTTGGTTTCTAATCGAGCTTTGATAGGCACTAGATCTTGGTACACAGTAATTTGGAAATGTGTATATGTTTAGGTTGGTTTTTTTTGTCCCTCTGTGTGCGTCACAGTAAGGATGCTGGGCTATGCTAAGAAGGCTAATCTGTAACACAGTTAATTGCCTAATATGGAAGCCTTATAAGTCTACATATTTAACTATATTGAAAAAATAAATAGACTAAATACCTGATTTAACAAAGAAAATGCAACTTCAAAACTTCACGATGATTCTTTAAAAGTCATTAAATGATAATAAAAAGCAGTTAATTGTATTAATTTAAACTTTTATGGAAAGGAATTAACTTGATCTGGATGACTTATTATTCAAATGTGCATTTAGGGGTTTAATATTTTATCTGTTGTGTGTTAGGCTATAGTTACCCATGAACTTTTTTGCTGGCTAAACAGTTCCTGCCCCTTTCTTCCTTCCCCGAGGTGTTCATCCCTACCTTTCATGGTAGGGCTGTAGGGATTAATGTACAGAGCCTTGGAGAAGCGGGTGGGTAGGGCAGCTGCTGCTTGAGCTGTCGTAAGCGACGCTACTGGTGAACATCTAACTGTGGTCTCATTCTCTTTAACAAAGTCATTACAAAATGGGTAATCTAAGCCTCATCCTTTACACTTTTTTAAGTGATCACTGTATACGTAGCCGGATGCATTTGTAATGCTTCACACACTTTTTGTTCAGTGTGCCTTTTTCCTTAGGCTTCTTAAGCAAGATGAATTGTTGAATAAATTTGCATGATGTTGCGCTTCCAATTAGGTATTCACAGATTATTTTTTTGTCTGCACACACTAGTTGGGCGTAGATACTCATTTTTAATATGAAAGTGGCAAGATTCCAAGCTATTGCCTTCTGCCTTTTTTTATTTAAAAAAAAAAGTGTCATTCTCCCCATGGAATTACAAACTAAGGTGAGGGCAGTCTGAGGGCAAGCATGTGGTTACAAACAACCTCTGCATAATTTCATTTAAGACTATCAGTGATGACTTTGAAAACTTTGCAGGTAAAACACAAACTTTGCAAGTAAAACAAAATCCACCAGATCAGCAATTCCCTGTGTGCACCTTCATTTTGTTTCTTTCCCTTTGTTACTGTATATATTGCAAGGAAAGTTTAAAAATATTCGGATACTCCATTCGTGCAGAAAATGTTCAATATTTCTGTGCTGAAACTTTGTTTATTTTCTTCACTCTCAGCTCTTGTGCTGTCATATCCCTTGGCTTTGAGAGGTGGGTGGCATTTGGATGGAAGACATAAGACTGTGGGGTGAGCCCTAGCACAGTAAGTCTCTTGTTTTCCCACCTAGCTTTGAAAGACACCTTGGCAGCTCTTCCTCACTGCCCTATAGCCCCATGGTTTAAGGGTTCCCAATTTAAATTCCTTTTCTCTCTGATTTGGAGTAGGAATTTGGACTTTGCTCTTTTGAACAAGCCATTCAGAAAATATGCAAGTGCCTCCAGTGGAACTCTTCCACTTTTGGATATTAACTGCAGCGAGATGCTGGCTCAAAACATGCGTTGTTGGTCTTGCCCATTACAGACTGCTGATCTACCCTGTGCTTCTTAGACTACAGCATCACATATCTTCCGTGGAAGAACAGCCTTAAATAAACTTTGTCTTGTAGTGTTAGCCCAGAGGTAGTCAGCAGGCTCCTGCTACTGTTTCAGGAACAGCCATGTGGCCGTTCAGTAGCTCTGCCCCAATATTTGAGGTTTGAAAACATAATAGATTCTTTGACCAATCTGTTCTAGAGATAACACAGTTTTCTGGATCTCATTTTATACTGCAGACTTAGCAGAGTGTCATCTGTTGCTAAATTGGCAACTCTTTGGCTAAAGCCTTCCCAGAAAGCCATGCAGATCTTATGGCTGTTTCTATCAGTTCCAGCTGTTGCTCTCCCTGTTAATGTGCCCCAGCTGCTTTAGGCCAGTGTGTCACATCATAAGATATTCTTTTCCTTAGTGTTGACTTCCCAATCCTAAAGCAGGTAATTTTTTATTATTTTTTTTTCCTCTCAACACATCATGCTTCTTTCCTGGATATGGTAGTGGAGTTAAAGCAGTATTCATAATTCATCTGGCTCTTTGAAGCAATGAGACATGATCACAGCAGAATCAAAAACTGAATGCTAAACCAGAGGCAAAAGGGTGAAATATATTACAATGATGACATTATGGCAGCATAATGAAGAAACTGAAAGGCACAGAATGAGATCTTATATTTTCCTTAAGTTTAGTAAACCCATTATTTTGAGCTTTATGTATGTGACGAACATCAGTAAGATTGATTAAAAAAGGCTGTAGAATGTTAAAATTATACCATGTTGCTTGCAGCCTCAGTGTTATTCATGCTTACGATGGGCCATTACCTATATACCATTCTTTACAGGGGAAAATAATAAATTAATTGCTTTCTTCTGTCTATTTTTACCTTGCCTAAAGCTTGTCAACAACTTCTTTTTAAAGATTGCTGCAATTGCCATTTGCATAGTAAAATGTGCTTCCTCAGCTTGGCAGAAGCTTTGCCATAAGCCTTGTTTCTTCTGAGCAGTTGGCTGCTCTTAGAGCACTCAACCTGCTGCTGTTTGGTAAGAACCATGATAAAGCGAATACAGCAAGGGGCAGGATGTGCAAGGACAGACCCCTCAGAGGTGGCAGGAGCTTGGGAGGGGCAAGGGTGGTGGAGCTAACTGTATTTCAGATGCTAGGAGCCTTGCTGTTATTACTGCTACAACCAAAACCAAATGAAAGCGCCTGGCTGCTGTAGGTCACGTGGCACGCTTACGTTTTGGAGGATGTTTGATTATTTAAGCCTTAATATCCTATTTACTAGCTGCAAAGAGCTTCCACGGGGAATGATTTCCATTTGACTGGTCTGCATACCAGAAAAAAAGGAGATCTGATTTACGTCAAACACATTTGTTCATCCAGAAGACAAGGAGAAAGACCAGAGATGGTGTAAAGTCCATTGGAAGTGAAGCTGAGGAGGAATGGTCAGGCTGTATTTGTGCTCATTTACCTTAACAATAGAGCTGTACTTCTGGGAGGTGAACGTTCATGTGGGGGAAATGTAAGGGGATTAAAAAGGAAAATTAATCTTTCATCAATTTCTCTGCGGAGCTGTCAATGTTTGGGTAATTAAACTGTTTACATACACTTTGTGTGCCTGCTGTTACAGCTGGATGCTGTCACCCGCATTTTTTTCCACTGTATAATTTACTGCATTAGCAAGTTCCTGAAACTTCACCTGCCTGCAAACACATCTACCCTTGGAGTGGAGAGGGGGTTTTGCACTCAGTGTGTAGGTGCTTTAGGGATCCAGTGAAGGAGAAGGATCATTTTGATTGATATAATGCGTATATTTTTTTAATTACTTGCCCTGAATTGTGCCTAAGTAGGAGGAATCCTTCCTCCTTTTGAATGAAGACTTGGGCAATTGCAGTTCTGTAGGGAAGCCAGCCAAGGTGTTTGTTTGAAATCTGCTTATACTGCTCAGTCTCTAACTAGGTAGCTTATAAACTGCAAGAGTACCATATGTGGTATTTTCATTATGTATACGCTTTATGATTTCCTAGGCTAACTTGGGTAATGTGCTTTCTGGAGAGGTGGCTCTGTGCTCCTTTCACTGCTTTTTTTTGTGTTGCTCAGAGGAAAGCCAGCCAGACCCAGGCTTGGAGAAGCAGTAACAGAAGCAACCAGGCAGGGCCTCCTCCAGCTCATTCTGGACTTTACCATGTTCCAGACTGTTTGCTTGAGTATTTCCTTAATGTTTTTCACTTCATATCATCAGGTCTTTCATTTGTTCTGTTTCACTTAGCCTTTTCTGTTGTTTTGGTTATTTCCATGCTTCTACCTGATCTTTAACTCCTCCCTGCACCTGAGAAGAGGAGACAATGTTTGTCAGAGTCAGTTCATGTACTTTTATTTTTTCTCTTTACCGAATGTCTTCAGGGTGAGAATCCTTCACTAGTGTGTATTCATAGCATAAGGTATCTATTCATGACTGGCCCTTAAATGTGACTAATAAGCTTCATTAACATTATTTGTTTCTACTATTGTCTTCATCTGAGTATGTGAAGCTGTCAGTTTGATTTGAAAATTCGATAGAAAAATTAACTCTTATTGCTCTGAAAACTCAGACATTGATTTCAAAATATGCTCTTTTCAAAGGAGTCCTCTGCTTTCAGTTGAAGAAAGGCTCCTTTGAAAATATCAGTCTGAGAGGTGGGTACTGTTTCTCCTTTCCTTTTTCTCTAGTGGAAACAAACACTGCCTTAGCATGGGCAGACCATAGGAAACTTTGACTTTTCTGTTGACATTTTAATGGTTGACATTTTAATGGCTTTCACAGAAGATATATATAGAAGGAGATACTAAGTCCCCCTTGCCACACTTACTCGATTTCATGTGCTCCTGATGCTTTATGGGAAATAGTGCTAAAACTTGCCACTGAAATTACACTTTCTGAAGCAGGCAATAAGGTTTCTCCTTAGCTCTGAAACCAGACTTGTGAACACCGATGGAGTCTTTATGAATGAAAGAGTATCTAGAAAACTAGCAAGCTGGAGTGCTGCAAGGCAGACCAATGTATTTACTGATGCCGGGCATAATATGAAGTGTCATAAATAGATGTGAATGTTTACTGTGTGGTAAATTCCTTGAATAATCCCAGAGGAACTGTAGTGCTGAGACACTGTACCAGCCTCTTCCCCAAACTAAGGAAAGACACACAGAGTTTATGCAAAACCAGAAGACAAACCAAAATCACCTGTTGAATTCACAGTGAAAGCCCTGGTCAAAGGCAAGCCCAAGCCACCCAAACTCCTTTTTATCTCACTATGATGAGATACCTGAAACGCCACCTAGCAAGTGTCTCCAGTAGGCTCTGGATGCTATTCCCAGCAGGAGTGCTAATGTGATACCCCTCTTGAGAAATGCCTGTTTAGCAGCTCTTAGGAGCCCCAGAATGCCTGAAATGTGAACTAAGAGTTGCTGGCACTATCTGGTGTTGGTTCACATAGAAATTGTATTTTTATTTTTTCCTTCTTTGGAATTAACTTTATATTAAATAAACAGGGAGTTATTTTCTATTAAATGCGTGTATTTTTCATACCAAGGAAGATTTGATTTCAGGGCTTCTTTACCAAACTAAAAGTATTTTTTTGGTCTGTTTTTACATAACCATGTTATTCACAAAACTATGAAAATCTTGCTGAAAATAGTTCAATTATTCATTTCAACAGACTTCACAAAGCAAGAAACAAAAAGAAAGTAAAATTTCTATGAACTGTAAATTTTTTTTTAAAATCTAATTAAGTTGCTCTTGACAAAACAGAAGCGAAACCTTCCGAACACAGTTTCTGAAACTATAGGCTGACTCTGTTCTTATTGTTATGCTAAATAAAATACTCAGTAACATGTAGAACTTGTAAGAAAAGCTGTCTTTTCAACAAGATCCAGTTTTAAGCCATCTGTGATTCAACATGGGCAATGCCATGCTTTTTTATTCCTCTTGTTTTAGATGAGAGAAATCAGTGATAGATGTAGTTCTTAAAAAACACTATGTGGTAGCATTGTACAGAAGCTACTAATTAAGGTAAAATGATTCTGGTGGAGATCATTCAGGCCTGTAAAAGAGTAATCCTGGGGAAACACAAGTCTTTATGAATACTTATTTAGATTTATTGCATCTACAAAACACTACTTGGAGCTTTAAAAAACACCATACCTATAAAATCAAATGAGCAGACAAACTGTATAGAAAAGTACTTGGGGATGCTGAGGCCCACCTTCCACCCACTTGAAAGAGAAGAAACATGAGCAAAGGATTAGATATTCTTTCATGCCATGGTTGGGCTGACACTCATGTGTTTTGGTTTTGGGGAAGGCTTTTATTCCTTCTGGGGCACTGAATCAATCAATTTTCATCCGAGCTTCTGCAACTTACTTTCGGCACAGGAACCCTGTTGCAGCAGGTTTGTGGGTTTTTTTATATAATTTGGAGAAGCTATTTTGCTTTTACATTGATGAGGACATTGCTAGGGGTTGTTCAGCAGCAGATCTGTGCAAGAGCTCAAAAGTTCAGTTATTTCATATCCCTTTTAAGAGAGTTGATCAAAGCAGTGGATGGGAAACATGGGGAGCGGAGAGTGCACCAGACTGAGGAGGAAATGAATGAGTGCAGACAGAAGCACAAGAAAACTTCCTTTTTTCCCCTCCAGTCTTCTCAGAGAGTAGGACAGAATGGGATTGGAAAGTAGCTCATTTCTAACGTCTGTGTGGTGGGAAAATCTCACTATTTACTCTGGTGTGGCCTCATAACCAGAGGGCTTGATCTGGGCTGTCTTATGCCTACACATACCTGAAACCTTTTGTACTGGGATCAAAAAGAAAAGGAGAATTCTGGATTTTAGGTCTACTTTGTAAACAATGCTGGTGTCATACAGGAAAATCCTCACCTACTATGAGCTCTGTTTTCAGTTATCAGAATGTGTGCTAGCTACTATATGCTGCTTCTATTCTACAGAGGTGTGAACTATAGGCTGTGTTACATATTCATGTCAGGGTAAAATATGATCTGCTGAAACTCCATAGTTTTTGCCATTTCCATCTGCTTGTGGGTGCTCTAAGGACCAAGAGGGCCACTATGATCATCTTGTCCGACCTCCTGCATAACTCAGGCTGTAGATTTCACATAGTAACGCTTGGAACCAGCCTATAACTTGCAGCATCACTACAGCATAAGAAGTGCAGTGAATTTCATAGGTTTGTCAAGAGCTAGTACCTGTTTTGAACTACTGTATCTTACAGGTGAAGAATCTTCCAAGGCAATTCCAATCCTCTTCTTCCAAGGCAATTCTGACCAAACGATACAAAACATTTCAAAGGAAAACTACCTGGGCAATTCTATGCAATTGCAAAAAAACAAAACCAAGCCCCTCCACTATTTCTTTTAGGAATGCCTTTTCTTTGGTTTGTTTTGTTGTTTGGGGTTTTTTTGGTAACCCTAATCCAGTCAAACCTCTTTTTCTGTGAAATGTCAACTCCATCTATGAAGTTGATTCTTGTTGTTCTGGTGCCATCTAAGCTTTATTTATTTCTCTGTGTGGTGGACTAGGAGGCTCTTTTAACTATTCTAGAAACTGTGCTGGGCAAATTTTGCAGACTCTTGATATTTCTGGTCTACAGCAGTCTTATTTCTCAAAAGCATGTTTTGGTTTTTCTCCTGTTTTGTTTCACATTACACTTGGATTCTACACATCTAATGTGGCTTCATATCTGTTTTGTAGGTGGCAGCTATTTAATTTAGGAGAAGACTGACTTCATCTGACTTCTCTGGAATTTTGCAGCTCAGCCAATTACTATTTTTTTTTCTAATAATAGAGCCAATTACTATTTTTTTCTTGTAATGGTGTTATATAGACATTAATAACTACTACTTTCTCTAAAGGCTTTACAGTTTAAATTACATGTAATTTATTTTTACATGATTATGAAAAATATTACCTTCTTTCCCTTCCCCCACACTGTATTCTAATCCTTAAATCTCAAGCTTCTCCTACTAAATAGTGGAATGTTTCATACATTGTCCTCCCAAATAAATAAGTCCTCTATACATTGTGCACTCTCTACCATTCAAACAGTTTGTCATATTTTGTAGTAACTTTGAAGCATTCTGCTTAAACTAATTCCTTTACATAAGTCGCAGGCCATTAATATTTCACCATGAGAAGATTAGACAAGTGCATCTTTAAAGGGCGAGGGTGAAGAGTGGAACTAGAATGAGTAATAAAAAGCTCTGCTGTCTAATGAACATCAGAGCTTTTAGAAAATATTTATTTTCTCTAGAGCAGGACTGTAAGGTTCAAGCCTCTGAATGGTTTGTGAATCGAATCTAAAAAAGTATGGACTACATTAATCAAGAAGTTTCATTGAGATGCTGGCCTTTTACATTTAGAACAAAGATTAAAAACACTCTATAATTCTGAAGTCTAAATGAAGAAATCTGTTACAAAATATTCAAAAGTGACTTTTCAACATTTTAAATCTTTTATTTGATGGTGTTAATTTTTTTTTTCTGCCAGAACAACAAATTCACCAGAACAACAACAAAAGAACCAAAAAACAAAAAAGCAGAACTGTTTCTGCAAGATGATTAGCAAATCAATATTTATTAAGAATTATTTAAAACTTAATGAGCAGCTCTGGCTGAGATGCTTCAGAAAATGACTCAGACAAGCCACTTGAGCATTAACTAAGAACTTACTGTCTAGCCTTTCCTTAGACAATCCGGAAAGAACTACCTGTGTACCTTAATCTTGGGTATTTTTGTACTGTTCTGATATTGTCTGCTACAAAAGCGTCTGTAGTTCTTTCTCTAACCAAATAATTTATGTAGTCAGTCACTTAAATACTATAAAATACCAGATGATATCTTTACAGAATCAATGTAATATTGCATGAGGGAATTGCTTCAGCCAGGAAAAATCTCTCTTGAAGAGTGAACATTGCTAGAGGAGTTTCTGATGCTTTTTTTTCTGCAACAGTATACAGCGCTCAATTTAGCATAGGAATCAGCTCATCTAATCACTTAGTAAGGCAGGTGCTTATGTGCTGCTGAGTAAAAGCTCTTGTCATTCTTTTCTTCCTTCATCCCTTTGTAGAGAAGCAGAAAGGAATTTTGTGCTTTCCCTGGAGTGTTGCAGCTGATGCCAGTGCAACAAGCCTTGTTATTAGGGCGAATCTTTGTCATGTTCTCTCTGTCTCTCTCACGCACAGAAAAATCACAAAAAGTCTGACACGAAATGCTTGGAACATCTAGCGTCTGGTATGCAATTATTTATTTTTACACTGCATTCCTACCATGCATTTCAATCATGCTTCAGTATTTTACTGATTCAGAGGTAATGTGTGTCTGAAAAGCCGAAAGCAATAAATTCTATGTTAATTGAAAATATAACATCTGAATTTAGAAATACCTGGCATAAATATAGTGTAAAACAGGATGATTATGCGTGATTAAATAGTTGACTTTTATGTTGTGTATTAGTCATGCCATCATCCAATTAAAAGGATAATGGAAACAATAGTGATTTTTAATGTTTAAACCAGTGTGGGCTGCATTAAGGGGATTATGGAGCTTTATGAAGTTGTTCGCATAATGTAACGATCAAGAATAGAGTCTGAGTCAAAGCTGAGCTGCACGTGGTAAATCAGGCAACTTTTAATTTCTCCCTGAGATAACTTTGGACTATGAATTTTGAATATGAAATTTAATGAAAGTGTCTCCAAGTTACGAAGAGGTTTGCAGAGCAAGGTTGTCATTTGTGCTCTTTGACAAGAATTCATTTCAGGCCAGACTTTGGTTTTGGCATGTGAGTATCGAGGTCAGGATGGCTGGCTGTGTGTTATGTGCTTTACTACACCAGACTTTAGTCTTTCTTCATCTGAGGCTGATTTAAATAATTGTGGATACTCCGTGCCAATAGCTGCTGCTATATTTTATCCACTGAAGCCTGCTCTGTGCAATCTGTTGCTTATTACCATTAGTGAGCCTTGTTCTCCTAATTAACCTAATGATCCTCTTCATTTCATTTGATTAACTGCAACATGGGTAAAAAAATATAGTAACATGGTCTCTGATACCATTGGCAAAGGTCAAAGGAGGTGAACGTGGCTGTTGGTCTATGTGACCAAAAAGCATAGGGCACAATCCAGTGACCTGAAGCACTGTGGGAAAGGTGTTTCATTTCCCCCCCCCCATCTCATTCAAAACTGGCAATGGTTAATTCGGTATCTTCAACTTAGTTCTGTTCTTCCCAAAGAATAGAGTATTTCACATATTTAGTTGTTACTGCAGTGGAACTGACATTTTTATAGTAAGGCTTTTTGGTCTTGCTTGTATGAAAGTCTCAGCCCTCGCATTAATCTTGTCAAAAGCAAAATGTTTTATATGTTGCATAAAATAGCTTCACATCTGTTGTTTTTAATAATATTTGTACATTCAGAACTCCTTTAAAAAAACCATTTTATAATCCAACATTTTATGTATCTTTTATTTTTCTGTAATTCTTTAAAGGTTCTTTGAACTGACAGTTTTATTCAGAAATTTCCTGATCATCATATTGTGAAACTGACTGGAAAAATACAGATCTGTACTGGTATGTTAATTACCTAGACTAAAGGATCCCAGTGCTCAGTCATATCCCAAGAAACAAGCAAGCCTATAAGGAGATCTTATAGTGGCCTTCCAGTACCTGAAGGGGACCTACAGGAAAGGTGGAGAGGGACTTTTTATAAGGGTATGTGGTGATGGGACAACGGGCAATGGGTTTAAAATAGAGCAGGGCAGATTTAGATTAGACATATGGAAGAAGTTCTTTACTACAAGAGTGGCGAGACACTGGAACGGGTCGCCCAGAGATGTTGTGGACAATTCATCCATGGAAGTGTTTAAGACCAGGATGGATAAGGCTTTGAGCAACCTGGTCTAGTGGGAGGTGTCCCTGCCCATGGCAGGGGTTGGAACTAGATAACCTTTAAGGTCCCTTCCAACTCAAGCCATTCTAAGATACTATGAAGCCACTTCTTTTTTTTTTTTTTTTAAATAAGAAATTCTATAATGCAACAATAGATTTGTAGCTTAAGCTGCTCTAAATTCATCACTCAGAGTTTCAGTGTTTTAACACAAAGATGGTCACGCTGGGGATACCTGGCTGGAGGGATGTCTGAATTAGTACTCTTGGAAGGTGATGAGTTAAATGGTTTCCTGGAGTTGCAAGGGAGACATTTGCACAGTAGTCCTGATTTCTTATTGCATTTGCCAGCCTCGTTATTGTATGTGACTATAAAGAAGAAAATGGGGTACCAATCTGTGTGATTTTATTTATTTTTCCCGAAGCTGAGGCTACATATACAGTGTAGAAATGCTAGTACCATAAAGAAGATACAAACTTCCTGAGCTTATCTGTCCAAACAGATACAAAAATAGAGTAATGCCATTTTTCCACAGAGCTCTGTTAGGTGGCAGGGTGCATTTTACAGAGCAGCGACTTCCCTGGGCACATCAGTAGTTGATTCAAAGGACAGGGACAGGAGGATCAGTGTCCTGTGCAGTTTGCTTACAGCGCAGACTGAAAACTTTTAAGTAGCCACAGTATTTTAAAGCATGTAAGTGAACTATTCCGTGTAATGGGGAAGAAACTGAACACGGCTCAGTGTGGCCTATTAGGGCTAAAGAAAGCAGGTGAGGAATGAATCACAGTCTAAAAATAAAGCGTCGCCTGAACATGGTAGGAGCTATGTTAGATGAAGAAACTTGCAGAATACATCTGTCTTGGTTTGAAAGACAGGTGTCTGCCAAGGGAGGCAGGAGTGCCCCTTGGAAGGGAAAAATGCAACCCCATCCCCTCTGAATGCTTAGCATTTTGACATTAAGGGGCTTTCAGGCAAAGATGAGGAATAGGAATAACTGTTCTTTACTAAATATATACATATAACAAGGCAAACAAACAACACTAACTATGGCAGTAACAGCAAACAGCGCCAGGAACCCAGTGCCAACCTCCCGGGGAGCAGGGAGGGCGCGATGGTCTCCCCGCTGCTCCGGAGCCAGCTCAGGCCTCATGGGGCAACGACCTTCGAAAAGCTGTGTCACGAACCCCCTGGGCAGCCGATCCCGGTGCCCAGCAGGGTCCTTGGGAGGCAGCAGGGGTAGAAGGAGAGCAGGAGATGCAGTGGGGATGAGTTCTCTGCACCACGAGGGCAGCTTCTCCTCCTCGAATGCAGGGAGCAAAACAAGAGCCCCAGGGGCTCCACCCAACTCCCTTTATTGGGCTGGCTGGACCTCTACCCCTGTGGCCAGGTCCTTTTGTCTTTCTAAGTGCAGCTAAGTATGGAAAAATTCTTTAAGAGAAGGAGGTAAACAGAACTCCCCACAACCCCAATAAACCTCCACACAATTTTGGTGCACGACAACTCACAAGCGCACAGTTGCTGCAGTGAGTTGGCAACATGAGCTTGGGTGGAGATTCAGAGAAAAGCAAGCAGGTAAGGATACAAGGAGGGTGTAAATGGATGCAGCCTGGAGGAGAAGGGAAGAAGTCTCTTTGTCATGCTTTTCCAGCAACATTGATAATTTTGTCTCGGACTAAAGTTATAATGGTTGGTTCACAGCTCACTAAACCATATCTTTTTGGAGAGGGAGGATCCGGCAGCAAGAGGAAACATTCACATTTGCTTGGTCCTGCGAGCTGTGCTCTCGGTCACCCTGGGGAAGGAGGGAAGAGGGAAGCTCTGGAAAAGGTGGGAGGTGGGCTGGAGGGACAGTGGTGTGAGGCAGGGAGTCTCCTGGAAGGAGAGACTGTGATCCCTGAGAGGGACTTGGGTGTCAGCTCAGGTCACAAAGTCAATCTAGAGCAACATTTGGTGGGAAGCTGTGCTGTGAAGCAAGACAGGAGGGACTTGTCATCCTTCCTGGTGCTATTGGAGGGGTTGTTCCTGAGCTTTTTATTTACTTTGTCTCCCTCAGCAGGCCTTAGACTTCTTTATATTTAAGGATTTATCTTCTATGTTATTACTTTTGTATTTTGTAATAAAATGTGGCTTTAGTGTCTGGGAACTTTTTGCTGTCTTTTGGTCTGTCTATTTAAAGGAAAGAAGGATGGGAAGAGCAGTCCACTGCAAAGTTTTAGCATCAGTCAGCTCTGGAAATGAACCATTTTGGTGCTTTAGTGGAAGAGAACCAGATACGTGAACTGATATTCCAATATTCATTATTTTTGAAAATAATCTGTGTAAAGATGTTGCTTTAGAGCAGTGACAAAGATTTTTGTTCCCCAAACGGCATTCCCTGAAGTGTCTTCCTAGACAGTGGACGCCTTAGCTGCCTTTTGAGTGATGGATATCCTGGAAAGTTTGTTTCATTGCTGTTGTGATTTGCACTCCTCTGTGTCTTAGCCAAGCACAGGCTCCAGTTTTATACTTTCCTTTTCATCTCATTCCAGTCTGGCACCACTTTGAGTGAGGACTCAGGGACACTAGGGCTTCTAGACAGTTCTGAGTAGGTGTTGACCCAATTTGCTTCATGCTCAGAAAAAATCAGAAATCACCCAGTGAACCCAGAATTTTCCAAATTGGTGATTTCAAAGTCACACCAATCTTGAGTGACTTCAAAGCAAGTGGGACTTGTCCACTCAAACTCTCACATCATCCTGAAAACCGTATGTATAGGATTTCCCACGCCATTCTCTTCTGTACCCATGCTGATAAAAAGAGTGATCACGCACAGCACTTCTTCATGCCACATAGCCCCATAGTGGGGCTGCAGGTTACATGTGAACTGTAGGGGACTTGATCAGGGTGAGATCTTAGAAACAATCATGTTGGAGGCACAGCAAATGGCTGCCTTCCCATAGTGAAACACTTTGGTAATCCATTGCCATCTCTCTGTTTTGTGAACCCCCTCAACTGGCCAAAACATCACTTATTTCTGAAAGAAAACCTTAAAATACATATGTAAAATTAAGCCTGATTAAGATTGTAAAACAATGTTTGTTACCCCAGCTTAAGTGATAAGAAAGCAGAAGTGTCTCCATGTAGGAGGTTTCTTCCACAACACTGACGACCAGCAGCTTTGCAAAGAGTGTAGAACTGCAGGTGCTGCTTGCTGGAGATCTGTGCTAGCAATGACCTGTAGTCCCATGGCTGTGAGCACCATGCATGCTTCTCTAGGCCTGCGTCTAACTAGGACTGGTACACTTTGCACTTCTGTTTAGGAAATTCTGAACTTGATTATTCTTAGCGGCAACAACAAATCCAGTTCTGCCATTTGTCAGACCCAGATGTGGCTGTTTTGGAATGCAGGACATATTCCAGTGGGTAAAAACAGCTAGACTATAAAACAAAACAAAAAAAACCAACCCAAAAACAAATCCCTGCAAGCCAAAACTCCAAATCGTAGACCTGGTGCAGACTCACACTGTTCAAATATGCAATGAAAAGCTTATTTTGTACATCTCTCACTTTTAGACAGATAGGGAAATTAATGCCCTAGCCTGAGGCCTCTGTGTTAATGACCCCTAGCTATGCAGTGATGAAAGGTTTTGTACATCAACTCGTTCCCTACTGATGAAACTCTTTGTGGAGCTACATACTTTTATGCTGGGTTCTTTAAAAGTTAAATTTATAAATCTATCAAACATGGGCGTTCTCCTTTTTCATTCCTCCGCATTGCAATGTGATCATATTAGAGTGGATTTTTACTGGGGAGACAGTCTCCATTTCAGAGTGATGTTTATGGAGTCTTAATTGGTCTGGCAAGTGTGCTCTGAAGATTAGGCTGCTCCCCATAGATACAAATTATAAAGCAGACTTAAAAGAAGGATGATATCATGATTTTTCCAGCTGCCTGTGATTCAGTAAATGTTGTCTATCCCCATGCTCTGTGGCTGTCATGCATCCATAGGAAAACCCTGCCTGCCTTTAACCAATCTTTCTGAGAAGGCACTAACTTTACCAAAAAGACCCTAAGGTCATTTGCTTTGTAGTACAAAGCCCTTGCCTTGACACAAGGGTTTGGCTTCAGAATCATTGTTCCACTTTCTCTCTGGCTACTTCTTTCCATTTTATGGCATTATCTTAACAATCCCAGGCCAGGTCCAGGAGCAGTGGGGTTGCTGTGTTTGAGAAGAATACTAATCAATATTGGGCATTTGAAGCCACCTATGCTCTGTTTCTTTGGAGACAATCATGCCCTATGGATCTCTGGCAGTGTCTTGGTGTTTGCCTGAAGAAAATATTCTTGATGTAGATAATTATGCATTTCAGGCTACATAAACTCAGACCTTGTGGACTCTTACAGGAAAAGATCCTTCAGACCTTATCCAGTACACTGTATCCATTCATCAGTATAATCATTGACACAGTAAAAAAACTATTTACAAGCAAACTTGAATATAGGTCAGAGAAAACTGAATCTAAGCATGAGAAAAATGTATACATCCTACGGCCAAGAAGGACCATTCAGATTGGCTAGTCAGACCTCCTGTAAACTGAGTTATTCATGTTTATTTTGACCCCATCTTTTTTTTTTTTTTTTTTTTTTTTCCTAGTAAGAATGACAGCTCTCTTTGTCCTCTGCATCAGCTGCAGGATAGCTATTAACCTCTTTAGCTGCTATTACGTGTAAGTTACTGGATAATTTTGCTATAGGTTAGACTGCTGTGGAAGGCTGTGTGTAACCCTGGGATGTGCTGGCATCTCTCATTCTAACAGAACAATGTTCTAGCTACAGAAAATATCTGGTGAGGGGGATTTCAGGGCATTTCTAATCACCTTGTACTAAATGAGATCATTAGTTTAAATGAATCATGGCACAAATACTAGTACAAATCTTACAGGTAATCTATTTAATTTACAGCCCTTAACCATGGTGTGTGGATGGATTTAATTGTGAACCAGATTATGATTGTTCTTAACACCTTTTTAATTGCAATTGTTCCTGTTGGAATGGGCAGTGGTGATTTTACATGTGAAGTGCTCTGCTTATTGCATACAAACCCAGCTCGATTGATTTTTAAGAGTATTTGTGGGATGCTTTCTAAAGCACTGTAGAATGTTAATTCCTGATTATCAAAGTTCTGCTTTTGAACACAATTTCCTTTGTCTGATCAACCTACAAGTATATTTCCTTTATTTGGGGGGTAGTGTAACAGTGAAAGGAGGGCATTTGTGTTACTTAAATGGAATTGCTGATCACCTGCCCCGTTGATTAAGATTCTAGCCAACTGAACAATATTAAAACTGGGGCTAATGAAGATCTTTTTCATATCTTTTAATTGATAGTCTGATTTAGTAGCTTATTTACACCTGGTTTGCTTGCGTGAGAATCATGTGATACTACTCAGAATCAAAATTGCAATATATTGATTTACTGACTGAAGTTAGAGACTCAAAAACATGCTTTAATACGGCTGTTTGTTTTTGTGTGTTAACAAAATTGACATGATAGGCAAAACAGTCAGCGGTTAATCTCTGTTAATACCTTTGACATACATAGAGCTAGCATTAATAGATTTATTTGGAATAGAGCTCATGTTGTTAAAAATTTCTTATTAATTCAGAAGTCCTTGTAGAATTAAAGCAAAACGCTACAGGACTAAATTTTAACGTATCTGTATTCAAGCTACAATACCCTACTTTCACAGAGGAAACTTAAGTGACTGACTTGATTGCTCTTTGTTTTAACGCTTTTTGCAGAATAATGAGTGCAATGAGAGATGGATTACGTGGACTTGCATCTGAAAAATTGCCTGATTACTACAATATTGTGGCATGGGACTGTAAATGAGAGCTAGCCAACGGCTGGACAAAACAGCAGCTAACCCTGTCCTGTGCAGGTACTCCAGAAGGGCACGTATTCATTCCTGTAGCTTTGCCTGCTCCTGTGTTACCTTCACCCTGAATTGCTCAATACCTCTATGCCAGTTAGCTATGAGGGTTTGATGGATGCTGTCAAGCTCCACTCACCCGTGACAGCACGCAAGGCTCCTGTTTTGATGTTCTACCTCTTCTTCATCTACTGGGAATCAAATAATGCTGTTCTTTAATTCTGCGTCTTCTCAACAGCTTTAAATATATATACACACATATATATCTTTGTGATGGATGTGTGAATTTATATTTCAGTTGTTTCAGGCTGCTGGCAGAGTCAAATAGTAATCAGTTTATATTTTGACAAAAATATGCAGATGCTACATATTCCATGAAATTTACACTAAATCACAGTTTCTGGAGAACAAGCTACCGACAACTTCTGACCATTTCAGCTGCTGACTTCTGTTTCTTTTACTGCTTGGTGTGTTGACTCTTGAACAGCAGATAAGCCTGGCAGCAGCATCTTTCAAACACCTGTAATGGACATGTTGTATTTACAGTGTGTCTTGTGACTTCTTCCTGCTTCAACTCTCGGGAGTTTATGCTGTTGTTTAAATTTTAAATAAATACATAGTTGTCATTTTAATCACAACTGCATTCAGGGATCTATGAAGATGTCGGTTTCACATTTTTCACACCTCAATGTTTAATTAAAAGACACTTGAAAACAAATAAAGAATTGGGGGTGACATTTTATATGAGGTTTACCCAAGCTCGGTATTTCCAGATGGGCAGAATTAGAAGACAGACTTTATGAAGCTGCTACATGGGATGTGGATCAAATGTTATCTTATTTTATGGCTCTAAGACACCTGTAAGAATAAGTCATAGCAGAAACTAACAGAATAATCAATTTTATAGGCAAGAACTCTGGACAGTACAATGTAAGTTTAGAAACTGACAGGTCTTGCTAAAATATTTTGAATGGATTTCATTTTCAAAGCTAACTGTTACACACCCCAGTGCTCTGCACAATCAATGCCATAAATTAATATGCAAACCTGCCAGAAAAATGACAGATGAATCTATAACAGCTGTGAGCTGATGGTGTTGTTGCAGCCTAAAAGAAGTGTGAGCTGTTCTGGCAGTCCTATATGGACATCTCCATTGTAGTTTTAGGGTAATTCTACTCCTAGAGTAAGTACTATGTAATTTGTGCCACTGTGGATTTCATTTAGGCCCCATCAACATTTAGGTGGTATTTGATGCAAATGAAGGTTTTTAGTGTTGTTCATATATGTCACATAAAGCGAATCTATCAAACTGTAATTGGAAGAGAAATGAAATCTTAAATAATTCGATGTGGCATCTTCAATTATTTTTAATAGAGGATTTTTGCAGGCTAATTCATTTGAGAAAATAAAGTGGGCTTGATTTTTAAAAACCTTTTAATAGAGATAGGCTTTCTGTGAGGTTGCAAAGAGATGCAAGAGGAGCACAAACCCTTACAACTGCTCATCCCTCAGCACAGGCCAAAGGATGTTTTCCTTTAAGTGGTATAAAATAAGAGGCTGCCATGTGGTGATGGCAGTGTTTTAAAAGTACCGTGTCTAGACAGAACATAAATTCTGACACCTCTGAAGTAAGAAAAGGCAGTTTTGCTAATCACAGTTTGTTAAGGTTGACGTGCTGTAGCACGTTTTCATTTTTGCTGTATTCTCCCCTTTTGCCCCAGATGATTGACTGGGAGGCAAACTTGGTTGGTGCTAATATGCACTTAGTAAAAGAATCATGACAGAATTACTGCAACATTGACATGTACCACAGCTAACATCATGTTCTATGGGTTTTCTGATAATGGCCTTTTATATTGATGAATTCAGAAATTATGATGTGCAATAATGGACTTTATCCGAGTCTGGTTTATGCTGCTGAAAGAAACCAGGAGTCTGTTACTATAACTGAGGACTGATCCCTACCTGCTTTTTTTAATGGCTGTAGGAATGTTGACATCATTGGAGTGAAACCAGGCAATTCCTGTCAATGTCAAGACCAAGGTAAGATGGATAGCTATAAATCTTGATTGTGTTCATGGGTCAGAAAAATCCTAACTCTATTTCCATGAAACCGAGGAAGAGAGATGCTCAATGAATTTCTAAAATGAAAATCTGGCAAACCAGAAACTTGATCCTAGTTCTTTTTGACAGTTAAAGGGATAAAACTGGACTACTTTTCTCTCCTAAAGGAGAAAATGTTCAATTGCAAAGCAGATTTGCAATAGATAACACATGGTCAGAGCAAACCAAGGACTGACATCTTGCTGATATACTTGCTCTTACTTGTGTCTGGTTTCTGCTATACGTGTGCCTGAGCTCAATAAATGTTTTTCTAGAGGTCCCACCTTTCTTGCCACCAGATATTTAGAAATGCATTAGACGAGTCTCTGAAGTGAGAGGAGACAGACTGAAGGAACAAACCTGATGGCAATGTTAGTAGATCTTATTTTAGGTGAGGGATCCCTCATGTGGGAATTCTGTCAAATCTAACTCTAATCTTACTTAAGGTCTTCCTCTCAGGGTGAATCCACTGCCCTCTTCAGCTAGGTGTGCCAATGGCGAGGTAATACGTCACCAAATATGCTCAGAACCCTTGGCGTGTCACCTGCACTTATTAAATACATGAATGTGGATCTAAAAAAGAAACAGTAAAATGTGCTCTTCAGCTTCAAGTGTTTATGTTGTAATAGTTTTGGTGTTTTTTTCTGTTATGTTTTTTGTGGCTCCACTTGTAGCTTGAAGTGAGTGAAAGGTTTCTGATTTAAGCCCTCTGCGACAAATAGGACAATTAGAAACGCGTTGATGCTCTTTAGTGTCTGTGAACTTTCCACAAATATGCATTTTACTCTGTTTTCTTATGGTAGTCTACATCTTGATATGTATAGTGCAATCAAGGGAGCATATTAATGTAGCCAGGGTGAGGGAACACATTTACCCTACACTATTGTCTGTTGTAATTTAGAAAGTATTATCTTAAAAACCACGGCTGCACATCTAATTTCAGTCTTCCAGCCCTGATTATTTTTCAATTTATACTAATGTAAGTTAAAAGTAATATTATTGAACTCAGTTGAGCTCTGCTGGAATAAAAATGGTGTAGGACAAAAATAACTGCTGTTTATAAATAATAAGAAAACAAAAATTTTTGTGTTTATCTAAAAAATAAAATAGACCTAAAACATGCATTGACTTGAAAAAAGATTCTGGAGATTAAGTCAATGGAATGTTATCTTTTTAAAAAACACTCGCTACCAACTGTTGCCAGGTACAAACATAGAAATGTGGTGGGGTTTATTGGTTACATGATCCAGTATCACCATTTTTAATAATATGTGGGAATTCTTTATATTAAGGGGAGTTTCATAATAAAGGATGCTACATTTGGGCTACCTTTCCCTTCCTGCACTATGTACAGATGTAATGGTGTGGATCTTTGTTCAATATAGTACTGGGTGATCCATGTGCTGTATTGTTCAGTCCAGTCATTATAGGGCAATCCTGAGGAGCAGTGCCTGGCTGTACTTCTCTGCTGATTGAGGAGAATGTGATGTAGTTTGACCTTCATACGGCTGGTATCTCTTATGTTGTTTGTGCTTTGTATAATTGGATTTAATTCTTGGGGAACTGCTGCTTTTTTAGGTGACTGCAAAATGACTTTCTAAAAACTGGTGGAAAAGTTACAATTAAGCCTATGCTTACTGGGATTTTCACATTCCACTGCTGGTGGTTCTATGGAAAAATGTTTTATTTCAGCATTTTGGGAGTACCTCTTCTGCATTTCTTGGCTCAAACAGTAAATAAAAAATGAGTTTAATGATATTTTGTAAAAGTATGCATACAGTAAATCACCTCCTTGCTGAAAATCATATTTGAAACTACAGAACTGGGCTTCTCCAATGCCCTTTTATTCATGAGGGTTAAAAACTGGCAATCCACAATTGCATTCAAAAGCAATCCAGCTCAGTTGTCATGGAGACAGACGGGATGTTAGCGATCTGGATTATTATTTAAAGAGCCGAACCACTTCCTTGTGCACTTCCTCCTTCCTCTTCCCTGATCCTGAGATCCCAGGAGGCTCTAAAAGAGCAACAAGCTCTTGGAAGTGAATTGCCTTTTCTAATATTTTTTCCCATTGAAGGGGTTTTCAAGTCAGAGTGCGCATCATCCCTTAGCTCCAAGCTGTGACCTCTGGAGTTAATTCTGTATGATGCTGTGGGTCTGCATTTACACTGCATCAGCAGGAGCCAAGGGTGCTCAGCCTTTTGGCATTTTAGGTCAAGTCACATTTCTGCGTGGACTTTCCAGATGCAAAGAGGCAAGATTCATGCTTGTAAACTGTATCAGTGGCTTAGTTTGACTTTTGTTTGCACAAACTCCTAATTTGTTTGGGACGTATCAGGCTTTGTGCTCAAGGAATGGATTACTTCTGTCTGTCTGTTGCCAGCTGAACAGAATAATGTGGGATAGCCTTTACTTAATGTGATAAGGCAAAATTTTTAACGACATCTGTAATTAACTTGTCATTAGCTCTTATTTGGTACCCTTAGGCAAACTTAATTTAAAGCTTGAATTATCAAGACTGTTGACAACAAACTGTAATCTGATACATAAAAAAAATTAACCACTTGTCCCAAAGTATGTTTTCCATGTACAATAGTGCATGCTGTTGACATGTAAAAGGTGTTGACAAAATAATATTAAAAAAAAAAGGTAAAAAGTGAGGGGGGCGGGGGAGTAAAAGACCAAAACAAACAATCCCCTAACCTGTATTTGTAGTTCCTGTCCTTGGAGACACGATGTAATCTTTCCTTATTTATTCCTTGTACTCCGCTTTGCCCTCTCCACTGTTATGCAGTCTCCAACAAAGAAGGTGACCCCCAAATATTCAAAACAAGTCTGGAGTAATATACTAATAAAAATTCATGTGGGGTTTGAAGTGGGGCGGGGGGGAATAAAGGAAAGCTTAAATCTTTGTTCAAGGTCCATTAAAATGTACAGATCATTCTGCAAGACTTTCATTAGCAAGGTCCTTGCTCAAAAAAGGCCTGCCTTTTGTGTGATGAATCCCCCACAGTATAATTGACTGCCTCGTCCTCTCCGAAGGTAGAAGATAAAAAAAATAATAAAAAAAATAGTAGTATGGTGGAAGAATGATAGCTGTAAAGTTTCATATACAGTCTAGCATATGATATGCATTAGCTTTTGGCAAACTCTGTTTGACCTCAGATCATTTGGCCATTCAATATCATTGAAGGGGTCCATAACTCACACTACAAGTAAATGAAAATGCTAGCAAAGGTCTACATTGGTTTACAGTATAATACTGAAGCCCTAAAGGGAACTCTTCTAAGGCTACCGTGAAGAAAAAACAACAAAAAATAGAGGTAAATGCGAATTTAAGGACTGGAATAATTTATCATGCCTGAAAACCCCTGTGCAATAAATGATCATTTCAAAGGGGACGTTTGCATTCTGGCAGATCTTTTCTCAGCTTTAGGGACTAGGGGACTAATGTTGCTTAGGAACAACCTGCATAAAATACCACAAATCAGTTAATGAATGCCAAGCTCTGAAACTCTAATTTCTGGACTACTACCTTGTCTAAATGCTGTCTTGGCTTGCAAGTGTATGAAAACATACAAGAGCAAGTTCTCAGTCATCCAGGCAGTCTCTAAATTTATTCCTCTTTTGTTGTCTTCCAGTGAAAACTTTCCTCCTGGTGTCATACCTTGTGTATTTTAAGTACTTGCATTCTTTCAAGGCTGGATTAAGGAATTGGGTAAACAATTTGGTTCTGTGTTTCTACAACTCAAGGGTCTTTTGAGCTGTATACAGTAAACATTCCTGCCTTTGAATCCAATGATCCAGGGTTTGATTCTTCACATTATTCAAAGTCAACGATGAAGAGATGCACTGTCCTTAGTGAACTGCTGTGACTTCTACTGAAGGCTGAGAAATTGCTGCCTGGTCTGGATGGGTGATGAACTGTAAGGATGCACATGCCTTTGGTGTAGCACCTTGAGACTATAGGTCTGAGATCATCTCAATCATGTAAAACCTGTTCAGCAGCTAAGTTACAAGTATTTTTAATAAGGTTTGTAATCGTTTTCCTTGTGATGGCTGTAGGAGTCTCCTCCTGGTGCTGCTGCTCAAAAGATAGCAAGATGGAATGCTGTAGATGATGTGACTACATTGGCCTGTAGTATCATCCTCCTCACATAGTTTGTGCTTGGTGTTGTAGCTCTCACTGAATAAAGTGTTTTCTCAGGGCTAATTAGGTCTGTATTAGGTCTTTCTTGTATATTCAGTTTTGTTCCGTGGAAGGACTGAAAAGGATCATTGCATCTATGAGGAAGGGTTTCAGTTTTCAGTTGGATGTGCCTGAATGCACAAATGCTTTACGAGTTCATTTCTTTTCTGTGATCTGTTGAAGGTTTTCTAACTATTCGATAAACATATTGAAAAAGAAAAGAAGAAGGGAAATCTAGAAGATAAAGGGCTTAGAATCAGCTGAAAGAACAACAGTCAGTTGTGATAAATGTAAGGTAGTTTGTAATTGATCACAATATTGAAGAATTTTACCTCCATCAGCTTTATGGTCTCCTATTACATGCTTTCCAATCTTAAGTAAAACTAGATCCATGTGGGCCTTTTGTAAATAAGATCAATCAGAGCTCCTTTAAAGATTACCAAGATGATGAAGACATTTTTTCCAGCTAGTGCTCTGCAGCCCTGCCCATGCATTTTGCTGGAAAGTTAAGTCTGCTTTTTTGCAGTGACAGTCGAAGGAAAAAGAGACTCTGGCTTTACCTTATTAAAGGAAGTGCATAGTAGAATTTGATGAGCTCTATGCTTTCAGGTGAACACATGAGAACTTTGTAGGAGATGATGTTTGAGATCTGGCCAGGCTTCAGTAAGTCCGTGAGTATCAGATCATTATCAAAGGGTGTGATTCACCTAAAATGCTGACAGAAGTTTACTTCTTGGATTACAGGGGTTTTTTTTGTGTGTAGCTTTTTCCTTTTGTCTTTGAAAGGGATGAGTTTTCTTTTCCTTTTTCTGTTTTTGCTTTTGTGGCTGCATTTATGCTCCCTGCTTACAGTGAGTACAGGCTTCAAACATCATATTTAGTCCTTATTGCTATTATCCATCACTAACAGTGGCACACAATTTCACTGATTTTAATATAATTGAAGCGAATTAATTTTAATAACTAAAATCTGAACATTAACATTAGTTGAAATTAGAATAAAATTGTTCCCATCTCACATTTAAATTACTGCTCCTTTTCATAAATTTTAAAATAGCTGACTATGAATTCCTACCTGCGTTTTGGGGGGGGGGGGGAATTTATTACTGCTATTTTTTAACAGGGCCTCATGCAGAATTCTATCAGGGGCTGTAGTTACGCTAAAGATAAAGTGCAGCAAAAAGGCTGACTGCTGCACCAGAAGCATACAGTAGAGAACATTGCAGTATAATTTCCTAATACATAACTGTGCATCCCCAAAGGGTGGAACACTGATTTGTATTTTCAAATGGTGTGAACGGCTTGAACTAGAATGAAAAATCGAAGCTTTGAGTCATTGAAATAAGTTAATTTCACATCAGGTTTTTTTTGGAATTACTTGTTTTACTGTTCTTGGATAAAAACCTCAAACTGTTTGATGCTGGAAATATTTTCACCTTTGTTCCAACTTTTCATAGTGTCCTTGTTTTGGCTTGAAATTATTTTTTCTTTAATGAAAAGGGGTCATTTTCCTAATCCTATATAATGAAATGTAATAACCAGAACCTAAAAATGCTCTCATTGTTGTCTGATCCTTGCTGAGTCTCGTAGCAGCCTGATGTTCGTGTAGTCAGCAGTGGGTCACAATTCTGAAGCTCATACCATATACAAAACTAAGGTAGTTCTCAGCTTTTCTCCTAATTCCATTCCAAAGAAAAAAAAACCTGTTGGAATATTTAAGCTGTCTTTAGATTTCATTGCCCTAGTTGGGTATTGGTATAGAAACCCCCTGAGGATTTCAGAGCTTTGGGAAAGACCCATGGCACTGCTCTCTGTGAAGGGGTTGGGGTTGCTATCAGTCCATGTTTACAGATTTAGAAACTGAGTGTAGGAAAAGTTGTGGCTTAATTGATTCTGGCTTCTCTTAGGAAAACTGGCTTGTCTGTCCATGTTGAAGTGCATGTAATTTGCTCATATTCAACAAGAGAAATGCTTCTGCAAAACTCTGCTTCTCCTCTGCTGCTTGGTATTTCAGTTCTGTGCCACGTTTGTGGCTCTGACCTGGAAGGCAAGTCCATACCTGCAACAAAAAGCTTTATGTTTGGCTGCTTATATTGATTTGGAAAGTTACAGTGGGTGAGCATATTAGTAGAACTGCCCTTCTAGAAAAATGCATTTGGTGGATTTACTCTGCTTCCATCCTTTCATGACCTGGTTGATTAAGCAAGTGATACTCTAGACTTTTACCTGCAGTAAGGAGGTGTACAGTCCTTTGAGAATTGAGTTTTGACTGCAAGAATATCCTGCTCTGGCAGCACACGTTTACACGGGTGGTACTTGTAGTCCAAGTCAGAGAGACCCTGCTGAATTTTACATTGTTTGGAGAGGTGCTTTCCTGTTTCTGCCATTCAATAGCTTCTGTATTAACTTCATCTCTCTACTTACAAAACTGTTTGCAGAAAGCAAGAAATGCAAATCAGCACTGTTGATGCAGACTGGCTCTTAATTTGAATTAATGCTTGGAAATAACAGTGTGTTTTATCTCTGCTCAACTTAACTGAACCGTGTTGTTTGTGGTTATTTTCTTCCCTGCTTTCCTCAAGTGTAAAGGGTAAACAGACTTTACTGCATGGTGGTAGTGGGGATCATGTTGGAGCAAGTGATTCTTTGAGTGAGAACTAGAGTCCTGGTATATGAGAACTGCTAACACTGCATTAACATTAAAATTTATTGGTTGATGTGTGTGTGTGCACGAAGGAAATAAGCTGACTTCTTAATTTGAGATAGCAAATGCTGTTAACTTTCTTCATGTTTATGAAAATTAAACTTTAATTATGAGGCATTTGTTTTGAAGTTAATTTCTTTCTCTTTGCTTTGCCTTTGTGCTCAGGTTGAGAACTGGAAAGTGAGATTACATAAATTGTTTAATTTAATTAGTAGTCTCAGGGTAAATGTTCTGCAGAGCACTAGTGACTGACCTGTGCCCTGACATTATTGAACTATAAAGCAAATACCCATGAGAAGGAAGTATAGCAAATTAGCAAATTTTCCAGTAAAAGATGAAAATTAAACTCTCCTCTCATATAATTGTATCTATGCAAATCCTTGTACTGTAACTCTGAGAATATGTTACTTGAGGAGGTGAAAACCAGTTTATTTCAAACTCTGCTGAACTGACAGGATGCTGTTTCACCCTCTTTTCCCCTCTCCCCTCAGTCCTTTCCATCCTAATCCTTAGCATGGCAAAGTACCCCTGACCTCCTGAGATGTTTGCGTTGTGCATTACTGCAACATCAGGTAGCTGGAAAGGAGAGGCAGCTACAGCCATTGCTCTGCTCTGGTAGTAGCAGTTGACTTAAAGGAGCATTTTTGTGAATGGGGATTTTATAGTGGTGATGATAATTTAAGGCACTTCAAAGTAGCATCAATTTATTACCAATCATTCTTTCTTACTTTGTTAAACATAAACTCTGTCTGTGGAGCCTAAGAGGAATCAATACCAAGATGGAAGTTTAAATGTGGATCAAAGTGGAATTACAATTACTTAAGGTAATTTACCTTTAGAGATCAGTTTCTAGTAATTAATTTCCTTAATTTTATGAGCAGTTATTAGCAGCTTGTAAAGAAAATGTAAACTTTTTTAGATACAGAACGTTAGAGCTTTTTGTTTGAATACATGACTCTTTAAATGTTTCTAATGCTGTCATCTGTCTTGGAAAACCAAGCCATCTGCCACATTGATTATGACAGAAACCTGTGATAATTTAGTTTCCTAAAAAGATTAGACTCTAATGAATTTTCATTCAGATTGAAAGCTGAATGTTAAAGAGCAGAAAGCATGTCCCTGCTTCCCAGCGTTTCCTGAGCTGGATTTCTTAAACACAAACTTGGTTTACATCCCTGATGAGAGCTATTGTTTGGCACTTGGCTTTTGGTGGGTTTCTTTATTTGTGTCTTTGAGAATTTCCAGTAAATTAGAGCTATCTTGCTGTCTCTCTCAAGGCTCCTGCTGTGCTGGACATAACAGTGCTGATGGACAGATTAAGGAAGAATTTCATATGCCTTAGTGCCACATTAGATGAGAGTAGAAAACACAGTGACATTGTTGCATAATCTCTCACAACTCTTTTAAAACAAGTTTTAAAACTCTGAAACTGTCATCTCTGACACTTCCTATATCTTAGATGCCATTATGAAAGTGTGCCATGATATAGTTTAAAAACTTTCCTTCTTTCTACAAAGTGATCTTAGAGTTCCCCCTTCTCTAAAAGTATGGTTTCTAAAAGACATCACTTTTTACTTATTTACATCAGCTTCTTCATTGCATCATCAAAAAGCAAAATGTGTATTACAGCTTGAAAGCAGTTTACAATCCACTGATCATAGAGGGGAATGAAGCAGGGCTTTTGAACAGCTTTGCCAAGAAGGTGCAGTGAGGCTGCTTAGAATTATCATTAGGTGCCAGCTTCATCTCGCTCTGTATTCTTCAAAGCAGCAGGACTTGTTGTTTCATTAAAAGAATATATCTGCTTTTAAAGTAAGAGATTGTTAATTAAATGAAGTTTGCTGCCAAGTATTGATAATATTTTGAAGTGCAGAGTCAGCTTAGTGTGCTATTTCTGGATCCTGCAGACCTTCTACCAAGCTGGACAGACCATGGCAGTGCCTGCTTCCCGCAGGCTAGCTGGGCTTGGAGCCATCCTCCTCCTGGGAGGTTAAAAGTAAATCATTAAATCCACTGAGCCCAATGTGGATCTGCTGAGACTGCTGATGTTGGAGATGGGGGATATACCAGCTGGCTCCATGATCAGAAGTCAGCTAATTTCACATCAGTGCTTCTCTGGGTTGTTAATGGCAATGCTGACGTTTACCTACAGGAATAGGTAGATTGTTTGGTTTTTTTTTAATGGAAAGTGTTTAAGTCAGCAGATGGACAGACATGGTACAATGTGTGTGGGGGGGTGTTCTGAAGCTGACACTACCCATCTATCCTAAAAGTTGAACTTGGGAACACTGTCCAATCTCTAGTACCTGAAGCTCCAAAAGCTGAATAATCCTGTCTGTGTGGGAGAATCTCTCTGCTCTAGACTTGGAGATTGGTTTGGCTCTTTCAACTAGATTAGAAAGCCAGAGTTAACAAACCTCCCTGGAAGCAAACAGCTGAGGTAATGATCATGATTTACAACTGGGATTCTCAGGACTTCGGTGAAAAACAGGGCAGGAGGGGAGAGCTATGTCTGAGGGCAGGAGCTGGCAGTTGTCTAGGCAAGCTTTAACTTCATATGGCTCATCCAATTAATCCCTGTGACTCCTTGGCTCTTCTGCCATACCTGGCAGGTAGGCTTAATGTACTAAACAGCCCACGAGCAAAGCAGAGAGAACTTGTGGTACTAACAATGTAAAACAGCTCCCAGCAGAGTGGGGAACTGGAGACAATATCATCTCCTCAATGTGATGCAGTTGTATAGCCTCAAACAGTATGCTTCTGGAGCACACTGCACAGAAACTGAATTAAAGCCCTTAAGCAAAACAGGCAGAAAATATAAATTACCTGAGAAGGCACATATATCTGAAAAATCAATTTAAATCTTGCAGGGCCTTTGCCAGCAGGACCACACTCTCAGACTTTTCAGATCCAACAGAAATGTTCAACACAAATGCATTCTTGAGCACTACTACTAAAGAACAGACCTCTGAACCAATGATCTGGAGTCTGCTAAATTATCCTCTATCTCAATAAGGCATTATGGAAATGTTCATAACTGGGCAGTGTGGATGTGATTACCACCTCAGCGCCTTTGGAAATTAAGTTCTGCAAGCCTTCACATAGCATGGCAAGATAAAATGACATCTTTGCTAATGTTTTGCACTAGCTGCTGTCCACACCGTTGCTGAAAGCATTTGTGCCTTTTGAGTAGGGTACAACTCGAGGCGTAAGGGAGAAGGATGCAGGCACTTTCCTTATGCACGGTGCAGTGAGGAGTGGTTGCTCCCACGTCTCTTGGCAAATGCTGAACTATAGAAATCATTGCAATAGTTGTTAATCATTGAAAATCAGACATGCCCCCGAGCAAGAGTTTAACTGAATGCAGAGCTCACTTTATCAGATTTAAACCCCGATGTCTGTGTTTTCAACGTTCCAGTAAATTGCTCTTTAAATTGGTATTTGTACACAGATATAGCACAAGCTAATAACTGGAGGGGGGATGGGTTGGAGGGAAAGGATTTCCAGGGACAACAGAGGGGAAGGTATCCACACGCCTCAGGCTTGCATGCTGTGTGCACTGAGCTCCCAGTCTTTGTAAAGCTATGTATGCTGCATGTTCTGTTCTTACCACGCCCGATTAGGACTTAACCTTTCCTGTTACTTTTGCAGGTTTCTGGGTGAGTTCAGTTATAGCTTACCAAGTTTATTAGCATGTCGGGGGGGAAAGCTGACACCCTAGACGAGAGGTACCTGAAGGTGATATTGCAAAAAAGTTTTCTGTTATGGAAGTGAAAGGTGTAATGGAGGAAAATATACTGAGGTGACAGTTTCCATTAGTCTATATTATGTGAGCTAACTTCTACCTAGTAAATGAAGGGTTTCCTTTACAATCACTTCTGTGAAAGTAACATTTTTCCTCAGTTTCCTTACTTCTTGCCAAGGAACCTAATCTTTCTGCGTCTGGCATCCTCTTTCACGCAATAGCCATATAAAAGATTACTAGGTGATGCTGAAACAGTTACAGAAGCCAGGCAGTCAGCAGAAGATGGCACCTTCCAATTCCATGGACAGAAAGTCCTCACTCTCACTAATGACAAAAAGAGAAAAGAAAAAGAAAAGAAGTTCTGGAAATTTCTGAGTAGGACTTTGTATATAAAAACAAAACAAAGCAAAAACGAAACAAAGCAAAAAACCCCACAAAAAACCCCTTAGAACTGACTTAATAATGAGTTTTTCATTGGGTAAAGATGGAAAGTGAAAATACAATGAACTTAGGCAACCCACCAGGAATACTATGAAATAAAGCAAGTACTGACTTGCTTTTTTTCTGATTTGAACAGTATTTTGATTTCCCACTTGAATTTCACACACACTTCCCTATTAATTGCTAATATTTACTGACCCAGATACTTCAGAAAGTATCTGACTAATGTGTTATAAAACCTCTACAATTTCTGCTTGTAGTGATATGTTTAGCCTGATGATTGTTCTCCTTGAACTCTAGTGAATAGCTTGTTATGTGAAATCTCAGTCCAAATACAGGTGATCAGAAATTTCAGCACTTAGATATAGGCACTCCAGTGCCTACCCAAAGTGAGAATGCAGTGAGCCTGACAGCAGTAGGATATGGTGGTGTCTGAAAGTATCAAATAATACAATTTTTGCAAAAGCTATTGAAAAGTAAACAATTGTCAAAATAAAACGTTGGCCAGAATAGAACATCTGTGTTCCTGCTTTTGAACAGAACAGCTTGGAGGATATTAGAAGACTTTGGAGACAACTATTTTTAGTAAGAAGGAAACTACAGACGTTTATGAAAACAGTAGTTTTCAAACTTTTTTTTTTTTACTGGTTCATCCTTTATTTTAGATCTTGTGACAACTTGAATTTTGAGGTCCTAAAAACAAAGGAATTGCAATTATGACAGTGGTGAATAGAGACTTGATGATGGTGTAGTATGCTTCAAGAAAGGCACCTATTCCTTGAAGGCTTTCACTGCAATTTAGTAATCGGTTTTAAATGACAAACTATTGCAATATATGAAAGTATTGTCTATCTTTTTTCTGCTTTAGCTGTTTAGGGGGACAGATGGATGGTTGGTGACGGAGAGGAGACAGCCTTTCTCTAGGCTTTGATGGTAATTTAATAATGCCAACTTGAAGCTGTGTTGCCTTACATAGGTCTGTTTGACCTTCTTTTAAATATCCACCCAACATTTGAATTTCATGCGAAGTGTATTCCATTATATTACCAACTGCCTTTTGAAAAGCTGTTTTATTTATGCATTTTGCAAACTGTAATTTCAACAGAATGGCAGTAATTCTACAATAAGATCATGTCATCTGTACGGTCGCCTTAGCCTGGCCGTGAGGGAGAAGTGCTTTTGCTCTTTGTCTCCCCATTTCCTTTTAACAGTGAATAATACTGTGCAGCATGGTGCTGGGAGGGCAACAGCACCGTTCCCCAGTGACCCTCCACCAGTCAAGAATGTGCAATAGAACACTACCTGCAGTCTTCATACTTGACACTCTCAACACGTTTATTTTTAGATATATATAATCATTTTATGCCAACTGAACAAATAAACAAATCTTTAAACAGACTTCATCGGTTCCCTGCTGCCAACCTGGAACAATGCCAGAATCAATTTAAAGAATTGCCTCAACATCCCACTGTGCATTAAATTGAGAGTAATGGGTATGCTCCTCTGGGGTGGCAAGAGGGAGGCTCCGGTGGGTAAGGAAAGGAAGGGCAGGTGGAGAATCCCTTTTGTTCATCCTTGTCCCACTTGTTCAAGGGGGTGAAGGGTGTTCGTATTTCCCATGCCCCCAGTAGATGATGTTATGTTCCTCTAAAAAAATAAGGTAGGTATTCTTCATACTTCCAAGTAGCTGAACATGAATCCAAACCATGTTTACCAATTAATCTTTAAATATTCCAGGTGATTTTTAGGTTTTTTTTTTTTTTTTAATGATCAGTTACATCTTTTTATTATGTTGGGTGAATTTTCAAGAAATAGTCACTGATCAAACTCAATATTGTCTGGTTTTAGTGATTCTGTCTGGCTACTTTTATCTAAAATCCAAATCTTTTTATTCAGCCTTTCAGGAACATGCATTACTAACTGAAGGTTGACAAGCATAAGAATGTAGTGCTCCCACAGTATTTCTCCTCCTCCAATTAATATATGACACACTTGGAGTTACTGATGTCATTTCTGAAATAATACCTGATGCTGCTAGGATACTTGAGAAAAACCTGTGCCCTGGGTAGATGCTGTTTATGGAAATATGTGGATCATGGTAAAAAAGCATCCCAGCTTTAAAAAACACTTAAAAAATGAACGTAAACTGCAATAATTGCACTGATGCTTTGCTGTCTGATCTGGTAAGGTAGTGAATAGTGTGTATCTCCATCTGCGCTTTGCTGACAGGAAAGATGGGAGATGCAGGTGCTAGTTGCAAAGGCTGGCACGTGAGCTGAGGCTGTGGAGTGCAGATCTGAACATTCACAGCCCAATCTGAGGTACAAGCTCTAACCAGTGCTTCCTCTGAGCTTTACAGAGCCACTAGTATGAGCTGTGCAAAGGCTAGAGGCTTTATATGGGAAGATAGGATTTGAAGAATGTCATGATTTCCCATTTTTTTACTGACTTGTTAGAATGAAGGTGAGCCTTTTCAGATTTTTTTATATATATATTCCCCACCCCCCCCCCCCGGGTAACTATACTTGAGGGAATTTTGACTTTTCTTTGGAATTTGGCAAAGTACCTATTCCTCTCATAAAGTAATTAAAAACCTGAACACTCTCTTTTTATATTAAAAAGAAAACTAGTCCATCCTATGGGAAAAGCTCTTTTTCTTTTCTGTTTATGCATAAATAGGCAAAACATTATGAATAATGCCTGACAATGATATATTTTGTTTCAAGAGATCTGGAGTGCCCACAGCTATACTTGACTTCAGCAGAAATTCTGTATGTTCACTTCTTCTGAAAATTAGACCCTTTGTTCTTTTCCTACAGCAATGACTGACAATCTATGTCTCAAAGGTAAAATCACACTGTACCATAAGCTGCAAATGTAACAATATGCTTGTGGTTTTTTTGCGAAGAAGTTTGCAAGTAGGAAAAAATGAAGAAATTAAATTGAGTTTTTAAAACCTGGTTTTGATATAACACATTCAAGATTTTAAAATCTTAATTTTTTAAATTATTTTTTTCTTTTCCAGTCTGTATTCCTAAGGGGACTTTTCTAATACTCTTCTGTCCTAATAGAGCTGGAGGAAAAATATACATTGCTATTGTGTTTTAATTGTGATCAGAAAACATGCAGACTTTATTCATGGAGCAGAGCTTGGGAAATGGAAATGGAGAGGTCTTTCCTTTTTCAGGTACTTTTCCTTCTTCTTAATTGTTATTGTTGAAGAATTTAAGAACAGAAAAGTGAAAAAAATCAAGCCTGATACCAGATCTCAGAAACGCAGACATCTAAATAAATATTTTGATTTTTCAGATGTACCACACATTCTTTTTTTTTTCAGAAAGTTCTCAACTTGTCTAAAAGCAAGGTGCATTTCTTTAAAAGTCTAATGTTTGGAGAGGAAGAGGATCTTTTCCTCAGAGATGTTATGTGGTGTATTCACAATTCAAATTTCCCAGTGAAAAGTCTGCCCTATATGCATACGCATGGGCAACCTATTTCTTCACAAGGAATTATTTTGTGGGAAGGTAACATTCATCTTCTGAGTCTTGGTTACCTCTAGAACTCCCCCTGGGTGTCCACTTCTGGAAGCAGTTGAATGGCACAAGTGCCTCTCTTAACGCTGTCATTTTGCGGTGAGGAAGGTTGTGCTTGAATCATGTTTTAAATAGGCAGGGGTCAGAGGGCAAAATCAATGTGAGTTTCAAACTATCTCTTAGCTTATCTCTATCTATCTATGCATATGTTTCAGCTTCTTATCTTTGAGCATTTCTGTTTGTAGTATTGACTGGGTTTTCCTGATCCTTCTGTGCCTGAAGTACAGATACCTATTAATTAACTGATAATTGCATACTTAGGTCACATTTGTTGTCAACCTGAGGAGATAGTGTAGGAGATTATTTGGTGTTTCTTTTATTCATTCAAGTCTTATAAACTGGCAGTTTCAAGATTGGAAGGAGAGCAGACTGAAGTCCACGTGAAGGACAGACCAGAGTCAGGGAACAACTAAATGGTGGCAATATTTATGGGACTGGGAAGGTCACCAAAATAGGTACATCTGTTAATGCCCTAACAGGATACTGGACACACTGGCCGTGTGTCACGTCTTGATGGATATGTTGCAATTTCTGTTAAAATTATTGAATTCTACTATTTTATGAAACCCGTCTCATTGGTAACAAATAGTAATTACTGGTGCTAAGATAGAGTAATAAGTGTCATTTAGTTGAACTTTAATGGTATTCTCAATATAAGACTTGGTCTCTACTAGTCTTTTCTATGATAAATTTAATGGCTTTTTAATGGTAATAGGTAAAGTAAATTAATTGAACATATCAGCAGAGGTCTGGTAGAATAAAAATTTCAGAATAGTCTGAGTGATATGTTAATTGGTTGATAGTTACATTAAACTGAATGGCACAGTGGATGGTATTCAAAAGAATAAGCTGAAAATATTCTTCGGACTAAAAGATGGCATGTCAATTAAAGTTTTAAAGGCTTTCTAATTGAAATAATTATCTGGGTTAAATTTTACTCTCTGTCTGGTAAAATCAAAGTAGTGAACTTAATAGCAGAGAACGTATTTGAAAACATCTTTGTTGGAGCTGGCTGAACGTTTTAACAACTGGTTTTGATCACAAATAGCAATTTCATAAAGTACGTTGATTTATCAGCAGAATGAATAACACCTTTAGAACTTCTTGGTTTTGTTTTATACTTTTTGAGAGTAACCAAGAAATTTTTTGGATGATTTCTTAATTCCACTTCAGCTTTTTCATACTGATTTGATACTTCAGAAAGACGATTGCCTGTAGAATACAAATGTTATTTTATGACCAAGTCTAATCTTATTAATGAAAGTAGTTCAATATTTTATTTTGCTCTTTGGTGAAGTAACCAGCCTATTTGAGTAGAATTTAAGAGTTTGATTTTTGAGTATTTTGTTTGAAATCTAAGCTAATGTTCAGGATTATTCCGTAGTAGTGATTGCTTAGTAGTGTTTTCTGATTTATTCTTTTTTTTTTTTTTTTGCATTATGGTAAAGGTTTCATTAGGTTTCATTAACTTTATTCAAATAAAGTATGAAAAAATCAAATTTTTTTTTTCTTGTTACAGAAAATTGGTTTAGTAAGAAAAAAACACAAAGAAGCCAATAACTTAATGCAAATATTTGCCATTTTCTGGGGAGAAAAAAATCTTAATCATTGAAGTAAAATTTTTTCACACCAGAAACCTGATTTATGCAATCACAATGGAGCTCATAATCATGATTGTGCACTGCATCACAGGGGATAAATAAAAGCACCAATAGGCTTTGCTGAATTGTGTAAAGTAATACAAAAGGAGAAATCATTAAGAACTGCAGCGAGATAAAGCTTTCTCAGAGTCAAAGCAGAAGCAGTTTCCATTGTTCTTTGAGAATGACTTGCATAGAGATGACTTTACAAGTCGATCCAGGCTGCTCTACAGTGCTTCACTGATGCAATTGATAAGCAGTAAATTTAAGTAATTAAAGTTCTAAAGCTCTGTAGGAGTTGCTATCTTGCAGGTAAGAGAGATACAACTGTTGGGTAAGGTTTTGTTGTTATAGGACAGCCATGGCTAGATAGGTATTGTATTTTGTAGTTTAGGTGCTCCATATATTGTTTGTGTCAGAGTTGCCAATTAAATTTTGTCTCTAAGTTCTGACATTTCTTCTGTTTCTAGAATTAATGGGTTTCCCCTTGTTTTTGTCCATGGTGTTGCTACTGATTAGGTTTTTGAGGTGTCCCTTTTCCCTAGACATGCAAACCTCAAAATCTTGTCTTTCACAAGGGGTCATTACATCCTAGAACAATTATCAAGTACTTCAACTTGAGTTTTGCTCCAGCAATGCTGGTTACAACAATTCCCAAATTTGGCAGAAAGACTTATTTTATTTTAATTTATTTATTTTATTTTATTTTATTGTTCCCTGAAGGATACCTAGTGGGTAATATACTCAACCCTGCAGAATCACCAATATGACAAATAACATGTCAGTATCTCTACTTATTACCACAAAGTCCATTGTCAGCCCAGCAGGGTAGACTGACAAAGCCCAATGTCCAATCAGACCCAAATCCCAGATGAGAGGCATTTTTTTTCCACTCCTCCGACTCCTTTTGTACATCTGTCAATTCTTCAAACTTGAGTTCTGTATTTTACCTGTATCAGTACTATGGAAGGAGTGGCAAGGAGTAAGGGGAATGCACCTAGGGACTTTGTTAACCTCTCTGAAGTGCAAATTCTGGAGGCTGCTGGCAGGCTCCTTGGGACTCTGCAGCCTGGTAAGACTTGCACCTGACCCCAAAGTTATAAGTATCTGTCTACTGCAAGTTTTAAGATGCCTAACAGTAAGTCATGAGGCTTATTCTTCTTTCCTTTCCAATGCTTGATTACTGCCATTAAAATGAAGACAATAAGCCCATGAATTATGTCCATTTTTTTGCTTTCAGTCCATGAAGGCAGATAGGCAATATGTTTTTGGCACAAAAGAAACTGCAGAGTGTAAGCCTTTGGTTGGGCCATCACTGGTATTAGTTCATGCTAATTCAGGTGATGATTTTATCATTGTCTTCCTGGAGCAGAAGGTTTTTCTGGATTGCAATTAATAAGAAAATCATTAAGTATCCCAAACCGATGAGAATGTAGTCCCTGAAATGGTAGGGAGATGTTTCACCAGCATGTCCTTTGTTGTCATTGTCTTTTTCTATTCTTTCTTTCCTTTTATTTTGAAGTTGTTTGAAGCAACATTTAAAAGACTGCTTTTTTGAAACTCAGTTGTGTCACTTTATGTGACATTTCTTGAACTTTTCAGATCATTTCAGGTCTGTGGAGCTTGTGCCTGGTGAGACTTGTATGGGATCTTGGGCTCATCTAGTCTTTGGAGAGCAAAGCCAGTATTTAAACAAAGCTGCCAGGCTTTATTCATTTATACTGCTCTGCTGTGAACTTCAGTTGGGCAACTCTGAAAGATGATTCTTATAAAGCTGAAAGATAGCACCAAAACACCACAAGAAACCACAAATATGTCATGACAGTCATAAATGTCACTTGGTAATTCTTTCTTGGGGATTGAAACCAATTTTCCTTCCATTTCCTTATCCTCTTTCACTTTGCCTCATCACCACAGCATCAAACACAGAACAAAGTTAATCAGCAAGAGAGTTGCATTTTTTTTATGAATGAAAATGAAATGAAGAATCTTAGTAAATGTCCCCCTCTCCTAATTGTGATAATTGGTATTTCAAACACATTAAAGCATTACTCTGACACTGAAAGCTGTAAGCTGAATTGTGCTTCTGGTTTCAAAGGGATTCTTTTTTTTCCCCAGCTCTTTATGTTCCTTCTTACAGTAGATCAGTCCAGATTTCCATGCTCGAGCACAGTCAGCTTTGCAAGGTTTAGATTTGGACTTAGATTGAGAACTTTTTAAACATTTCTAGGTTCTTGTTGATAGCTGGATGATCCAAAACCCACATGAAAAATTTTGCATACTATTGCTCTTAATAGATCCAGACTTAGCAGACATGCAAGGCAATTTCCCTGGTTTTAATGTATAAGAAAAGCAATTTGCCCTTGATACTAATGATCAACTCATCAGTGTTTCAGCATCATTAGGATTATCTTATTTGTTGTTGTAATGGGAGTACCTGTGTTAACCACATTTTTGTTTTGCTGCTGGCCGGAAGAATTTAAATTAACTAACTTGGTGGTGTCCCAAGGCATCAAAATTGTACTTGCTGTGTTGTGAATGAGCTGGACTTGGTGCCGTTGCAGTGAGGTAGATTTGGCCTCATTGGGAGTGACTGTTGATGCACCCCCTCCTAAGAAAGCAATCAATAGTATTGATCACGCTCGGTGAATTGTGTGCTGCTCGCGAGCCAGTGGCACATGCTGCAGACTAATAGGAGAATGAGCTGGTGCTTACCAGGCTGCTGCTGCCTTGAATTACGAGAATTAGAAGTGACTGGTGTTGAGAAAGCTAAGGAATTAGCTACTACCCAGGTTAGTGCAGTCTAATCAGTGCCTAAAGATGATGCCCATACTCGCCCCTGCAGGAGCTGTCCTGTTTCTGCCCGTGTGCTTGCAGGTGGACGTGTAGCCTCTGAGAAGACCTGGTATCTTTTAAACTTCTTTACCTCAAGTGTGGCAGTGTGAGCTGAATTGCTCTATGGCAGCTGCAGTCTTGCACAAATTAAACAGATAATAGAAGGTGACAAGCTTTCTCTTATAAACAGAAATTTCTAATAGGTTTTAGTTGCTTTAATTACTTTCCATGGGTACAAGAAGAGCTTTAGTATAAATATTAATGTTATGAATGAAACATGAGACCCTTTTATCTCAGTAGTATCTTCAAATCCACTTGGTGCTTCCTTCTGTTAGAATGATTGACAGAATGTCTTTTTCAGAACTGGACTGACAAAAAAATTGTAGTTAAGAAGAAATAGCATAATTTTTAGAAACATTTATTTCTTGGTATGTTTATAGCAAGAGTTGAGCACATTTTAAATGTCATTAAAATCCTCTCTAGTAACAGTTGACACGCAATCTCACTTGCAGACATCAGCTAAACCACATATTGGCAAAATTTTCCTTTTCTGTTTCCTCATCCTGCTTCAGAATCCATTTTCCTTTCCATAAAAATGTACAATTTATGACAAAGTTTTTGCTGGGTAATTGAAACAGCTTCCTGAGAAGAAACTTGTAGGCACCTCTAATTCCTATGAGAGACGAAGGAAGAAATCCTTACACTTAAATACATGTTTTGATAATTCACTAGAAGAACTGACACTTATTCTTGCTCATCACTGCATACAGTTTGTATCTGACAGTATCCAACAGCTTTTAAAGCTCATGTAGTACTGGGTGCTGGCTGGGGCTGCAAACGTTTGCTGAACTGATGCAGGTGTTTACTCCAAATGCTTGTTGATGTGCTGGCATCAAGCCTGGCAATAAATGACTTATCCTGCATGAGGATGTATATGTTTATATGTTTTTACATATGTTTATATATTTAAAGACCCGTAAAAATATGACACAGTCCTCATATTCTGTCCACTGGAGGAGGACTAGAGCAGGATTGAACTATATAAGAAGCATCAGTAGTTTGAACAAAAGACAAATGTATAGTTGTTTTTTTTCTGAAGTGGTTATGGATTAAAGCTGCAATTCCTAAAGTTCTCTGCTGAGAAATCTTAGGACACTGTTCCTGGAGAGTGTACGTGGCTCTCCAGAGGAGTTAAGAGTATCTCAGTAGGCAATATTAGAAGTCCTGGTATTGGGTTGCATACTTGAAATATGTCACCATCATACTAGAGACAGTTTATCTGGCTGTATCCTGTTGTAGTGGTGTGTGGTCTTATTCAATGGATGGGGTTCCCCTGGAGCAGGATTCTGTGGGATTTTGTGGAGAGATTCCATATGAGCAGCCAGCTCCTACATTACTTCCCCCCCCCCCCCCCCCCGCCACCAATGAGGTCTTTTTAACAATTACTTATTTTCTATTGAGAAAATTTGCTTTTCATAGGTGGAATTTTTATTCTGACAGCACCTAGCTCCCAAAATCTAAATCTTACATGGTCCATTTATTTGTGTTTGACCAGGAGTTATAAAAGATGCATGCACACATTTTTTTTCCACTGAAAATAAAGAAGTGTGACAATAGGATAATTACATTTTTAAACACTTCTGCATATGTATCAAGTCATCCATAAATTTACTTTAAGTTTAAATACTGACGTGCATATTTGCATCTGCATGTGAATGTCCCTGAATGCTTGGGGGTTTTGAACACATTTCTCTTCTATGCTAATGCAAGCCTTTGAAAAATCAATGCTTTTGAGTTAAAGCAGTATTGCTAGAAAGAATTATCATCACTGGCTTTATTGTACTTGGGAACCCAATGTAGTATCCTTAATCAGTCATAGCAGAAAGCCTTAAATAGGGTAAGAGATATTTTATTTTGTATGAACTATTTTTTTTTTCCTAATGAAAATCAAACTAAGGAACAGCTATTCAATAGAGTACATAAACTTTATAGGATAGGCTATCAGTCTTTTTACTTGTCAAACAATTTCATATACCATACGTAGTCTTACTTAACAATTTAAGTGAGAGGACGGCATCGTGTCTGACACTTTTTACTAAACATGATGAATCTGCTTTAACTTAAGTTTCATGGGAACATTCCGTAGCCTTTACGTACATTATGTATGTTTATATGTTTAAAGACCCAAGAAAATGTTGAAAATGCATTTATTCAGGCTCCTAATAAATACAGCATTATTACTAGTACTACAGTGCTTTGAATCTTTATGATAAATCATATATTGCTGCAGCTATGTGTAGAATTTTTTTTAAAAACCTATTTGATGTTGAAATGCAGAACAACTCAAGATTGTTTTCTAAAGGTGTGAAACAGAAAACAATTTATACAGATGACAGTTAAGTAGTGGTACCTGTAGCAGTAGGAACAGCCTTTTTGCCTTCTATGGAGGGCTGTGCTGGCAGGGTATTTACTAACAGAATCCCTCCTGATACCGGATTGATGGAAATCAGAAATGGATAAATGAGATTGGTGCTGTGCTCCTTTTCAAAAGGTGGCTGCACCTCTCCCTTGATTCTGCATTTTCCTTACCTCTTCGAGGCTTTCATTTAAAAATAACTTTCTTCTCCTTTCGTGCCAGGAAGTTATCAGCTATCCTTGTGTAAATCTGTGCTGACACGTGTTAATTCAACCTTGCTGAGAACTGTCTACTTTTAAATTGCACTGGCAGCAAATCCATAAACTGTAGAATTTACTGAGGGTCACATCAGTATTAAGATGCATCAGCACAGCAATTGCAAACCCTGATCCTGCAAATAGCCATGCTCAGAGGTAACCAGCTAAAGCTCTGGAGTAGTGAGGAGGTTCTTCTAAGGAGAGAGCTTGAGCAGTAGTCCTCCTAGAATATGAGCATATTTACTCAGGGAGGATAGAGATCTGGTGGGAGCTGAGCTCCTTGGTGCTTAATTCATCTGTTGGGTTTTATATGAACCATGATAAAAAGCTTAGGGTCAGTTATGGAAGCGTGTTATATGTTATTTAGTACCTTGTGTAAGTGTTGGTGTCTTTAGTTCTGTGCATAGTGGCTCTGCTCACGTGTAAGGTCTCAAATAAGCCCATGTTAGGAGTAGAAATATCCACTAGAGGCGTGTGGATGAGCATAGAAATGAGCATAGATGATCACGCAGATGAACAAATTGCACAGGATGACCTCTTGGCTGCAAAGAAAACAGATTTTAATAGCTAGCTAATGAGGCTTTTAACCAAAGCACAACAAAGCTCTGGTTTACTTGCTGTGTCCCGGGCTGGGCGAGGTTATACATGGAGAAATATAAGAAGCTGCCTACCTCTCAGACTGAACAAAACACTACAGAATGCCTTGAGTCAGGCCATCAACAAAAGGATAATGAACAAAGAAAGGAAGTGTCGAGACAACACTGATCACCCTGACACAGTCACTACCTACCACACTCTCTGAGTTTTTCTGGAGGTGATTTTTGTCTGTGGTTGCTGTACAGAGGCAGACTAGGAAAGTGTTAGAGAAATCCAGTGTCCAGGGAGATGTACAGTAGGTGCACATGTGCATATGTCTGTTTGCAGATAGTTATGCAATGTGCTTTCAAAGAAAAAAAGTCTATTTTTGTTTCTTTTTATTGTACATTGGCTATAAAGATAATCTTTCTTGCATAGTATTTACTTGTATAACTGTGGTTCTTCTTCAAGTGAAAATAGAATAGGATTCTTTTCCTCCTTCATCCCTTGGCCTTAGATGAGCTTTTACATATCCTCTAAGAGTCTGTCACAGCTATTCACCAATGATCATGAAATAAAGGCTAAAAGTTTATAGCAAGTAACATTTGAATTTGTCCTTCATTTTTTTTTTCTGGGGGAAAAAAAATATCTTCACCTAATGCCCTCATTTGCTATCTTCTGAGGAAGAAAGAGTATTTTTTTTTCCTCAGTGGTAATGGTCCAGCCAGGGGAATGTCATTTAGCACCAAGGGATGTCAACATCACAGAGCATTTGCTAATTTTATCAAGATTAATATAATCCTTGGTATTCTGTCCTAAATCATTGATGACAGCTCATGGCAAAATGGGAAATATCACAGGGACCAATGACACTTGCTACAGCTTTCCCTTCAGCAATAACACTTCTGACGTATTTATCTTAATTAGCAGCAGCAGGAGAAAAGGAAAGAGAGACAGAGAGAAATTCAATTGAGTTTGAGCAAGATCATAATTAAGAGAGTGTTCACTCTACAATTCCAAATGTAGATTTCTGACAAAAAGAAACACAACTCACTTAAATGAAAGGTAAAAAATGTTTAATGGAATGCTTTTCATCTTTTTTTATTATTATCTTTTTTTAAGCATCAGCTCTACATTCTATCATGATGTAACTCATTCGGAAAGGCTCACATTGCTCTATAGTAAAATCTTCCTAGCAATCGAAAAAACAGCCACCAAAAAAAGTGGTGTCATTGCTGAGAGATGAAAGCTGAGTCATTCATGTTGTTTAAGGCTGAAATACCTTTAAAAATTAAAATTAAATGGGTGGTATGAAATATAAAATATCCTTTTTCTAGATTATTCAGTTCTTGTGTTTCTACCTCCAGTAAATGTTGAAGCAGTGTGCTGAGTAACTCAGCAGCACCTGTGTTATCCCACTTTTACTGGTACACACTTGGGACTGTGAAACAGATTCAAGTATTAATATCTTTTTTATTAGTAATATGCCTGCTTTATAGTACACCAGGCTTTCACTAATAGTTTATAAGACATCTATCCTTTTAAATTATTGAAACGAAAACCAGGAATCACACTGCTTCCAAGTCTGCATATTTTGCTTTTCAAAGTTTCTGTGTGAATTTTGCTGATGAACAAATTGCTGCTCTAGAACGTGTGAGATGATTATTTTGTGTCCTGATAAAAAATGGAGCAGCACAGAATCTGTTAGTAAGAGCAAGAAAAGCAGTGGAAAAGGGAGACTAGAAAAGGACTGGATGAGTAGTTATGAAGGAGGAGGTTCTGCCCTAAAGTACTGGAAAGTCTGTTTTGAGCCTTTATAGAGACAAGAGTGGGTGACATACAAGATAAAATGGTTGTGAAGAACAACTGCAAAAGGACTCCACAATAATAACAGCTTTAGAAAGTCCCCTTGGATGTAAAAGCTTTTGAATTGCTTCTTCTGACAAATGCCTGTGCAAAATTAGGTACAACTTCTTGAAATGGGGACAGACCCCCATGTTTATGTGTGTTACAGAGGTAGCTTGTGTGTATCCCATGATAATTTTGTGCCTTAAGTATGAAAAAAATCTTCGCTCTACAGGAAAACTGAAAGTTAGTTGAAGGCCAACTTGGTGTGTAGTGTTGCTGCTCATACCAATATTTCTGTTCCCTGCCTAACTGGATTGCTTCTGGGAGGTGAGCAATATTAAAGTCATCTTTTTTTCCCTGCTGTCAACTGTATCAGGTGCATTTCCCCCTTATTGACAAGTATCTAATAAGCTCAGATCTTCTCACTTTCATCTTTTGGAGATACTGTACTTGTATTGAAGGCCATTTGGTCTTGCAGATAGATTTCCCATTCTGTTACATACTTGGGAAGTGTAATGCCCTGACCAGCTTTACCTTGGAAGGCAGATATTCATTATTACAATTCACCTGACAGAAGAGCAGCTGCTTGCTGCAGAACCTATCTCAAATTTATATATGTAGCAATAATCTTTATGAAACCCAAACTTTCCTTGGGGAAAAAAAAAAAAACCAGAGTGCATTTGAGAAATACATGTTTAACAATGTAAGCTAACTATTATTGATGACTGAACTGTGAATATTGAAACAAAAAAACCCCACAAAAATTCCAGGAATAAAAAACCCAACCTACAGCTTGTGGAAGTGTTTTATGGCAGTGCTCTGTACTGACAGCTGGTTTTGAGCATTTTTAGTTTGTGTGAGCAATGGAGAAACTTCAGGCTCAACCTATTCTGAATTCTGCTTGAACTGAGAAGACTATTTTAGGTATTTGATTCAAGATTTTAGCAGCTTGTAACACCCTAACTGGTGGATTCACTTGGTGGGTGTGAACAGACAAATATTTTGAGCAAGCAGCTCAATCTCCCTTAGTGAAAAAAGAATTGAATTTAGCTTCTGTGCTAAAAATGCATTTGTGGGTAATTCAGACAGACTGTATCATGACTCATGCTTAATCCCTTTTGTGGAAGTGCAGCAGTGGAGAGCATGCTGCGGCTAAAGCCACGGATGGCGCTTGTGCAACTGCAGAGGCAGCTGATCTTTTCTGGAGAACTCTCACTTTGTGCTAGTGAGAATATGAATAGGTGGTTGGATGCCGCTGACACTAATTTCAACAATTTTTGGAGCTTCAGTCCCTTCCAACCTGAGTTGTTCTGTCAACTGATCCACTCAAATGGCACAGCTTCAGTCCAGCAAAATAGATGGTCTAATAGTGAGAAAATACTGAGCAGGCTGGTGTCCTTGTTGGGGCTGAATGAGCATCATTGCCTTCAGTAAGCCCTCTGGATCACAGTGGGTGGAGAGGTGATGTCCTGCCCCGCTGCTTTGCTCAGATGCAGTTTCCACAATCATTTGCACATCCTGGACCTGTCTTGTGCAGAGCGAGTCTCTGCTGCGGGAGCGATGACTCTGCTGCATCCCTGATGTATTGGACCCTCTCTGCAGGTTGGGAGGGCAGTTCTGTACCTCCACAGCAATGCAAAGAAGGGTGCCTTTGACCTGCTTCTTTGGGATGTATTAGAATTAAATATCTAGAAAATCAGCTAGATTTACTTTTGGTGGATGGCTGTTAGAAATACGAGACAAATGTGAAAGGAAAGGGTAGATGCTTATGTGTGTTCTTCCTGAAATATTTTAGTTTCTCCAACTTAGCAATTCTTTGATGTTTCATCTGTCAGTTGTCTTTCCTTTTTTATTGCACTGGAGATTAATGTTCTCCTGCCATTTACCCAAGTGCCTTTATTTTGATATGTGTCAGTTTGAGATTAACATACAAAAAAAAAAAATCTTCTATCTAGCATTTAAACTCTTGAAAAAAAACCTAAAACCTTCAAGACACATAACAGGACTTAAATTTTTCAGTGGCTTTATCTCAGTACTAGGCTAGAATAAACTCACATAACCTAATAGCTATGATTATAATCTATTTCTTTACTAGAATGTGCTCCCATTAGTCACTCTAATTTTCTTTCTGTCCTGTTTCTCAATTTGGACTTTTTTTTTCCCCCCTTGTTGTGGGATATCTGATTTTAGTTAAACACCTGTTCAGTACTTTATCAGTAAAATTAGTTTTCCTATAAAATTGTAATAAGGTCTTTAAGCCGAGTTCTGCAAATATTTAAAAGATGACAACTGTTAGTTTTTGTGTGTTTTCAGTGAACTATGTAGTAAAATATTTGCTCTCCTTTTTCAGCAACTTGTATTTTGGTTTCCTGTGTTTGATACAATGAACGACAATTTAGATTTGTTTGCATGAGGATACATGTGCACACACACTCTAATCTAGAAGTAGTTATGGGACTTAGATTCAAATTCTTTGCAAAATATTTGTAATTTTTGAGAGAGCCAGAGAAGCAACAAAAACTATTCTTACATATTAAAGACTATAAATTCAGAAGGCCACACTTCCCAGTTTGACTTTCCAGGGCCAGACTGGCTAAAAAAAAAAAAAAAGTGTTGGGAAGTTGCTTTACTCAAACTGACTTAGATGATCAGATTTTCAGTGCAGCTGATCTGGTCATCTTAACTCATTACTTAGTATGATGTGTTTTATTTAGGGTAATTGGATCCCCACACACATAGCATCAGGCACAGCCGAGCCCCTGTTTTAATTGACACCCTTTACAGCCATTAGAGCCTTCCGTGTGCAGCCCATTTGCCACCAAGGTACTGTCACAGAATGCAGCCTTTGCTGCTTGTCCCCTAGAGATGCATCTTATTCCTCATTAGACCCACTCAGTCTGGAACTGCCTCATCAATGCTTACCTTTGAAAAGATAAATTCTGACACAACTGGTGATGGTTTGAACCAGTCTCCTCTTTATTACATTTAACTACTTCATAGTAGAAACATTAACTTTTCAATTTACTGTATGTTACTACACTCCCTAACAGTTTTCTTGTTTCTGAAACTGTTTTATTTCTTATCTTTTTATTCTGGTTTTATTTTGTTTTAGTGAGTAGTGTGACACTTGATTTTCTTTGTGAAGCTTACGTATTTCTACTTAGAAAATTATTAATGTTTCAAGAAGAATAAAACATTGATACCATATTTCAGTGTGATTTACTGTGAGACCTGATGAGAAACTTGAGTTTTTTCACACTCCCTAAAACACAAATTCAGGGGAATACCAGAAGCAGTGTGGAACTACATGACATAGTTCTTGATAGTTGTGGGTCTGCTGCCTAATCCTGACCCTACTTAAAACATTATTGTTTCTGCTTCCATTCACAACAGAGGATTTCATACAGCACTTCTGGCTCTGAACTGGCATTGCTATGGAAGAGGAGCTGCTTAATGCCGTGGTAATGTTTTGAATTAGGGGCTTGCTGTGGAAGTAGTTAAACTCTGGTGAACGTGAGATACAGAGTACAGTGCACCCTATATGGTCACAAATACATATTGACAAGTTAATAGGTACCTATAGTCTACTGGAGGCTCCACACTACAGCTTTTTATCTTTGTAGAACACAGTGCAATACAGGCTGTGGATAACTTTGTGTGTACCTGAGTATAGGGACCATTGCTTTTGATTACAATCTTGTGCTGATCCTTTGCACAGGGGTCGATTTTTCCTCTAGCATGGAAAGGGGCTACAGTAGCTGCTACAAACATATTTCTTATTCAGCTTCTGGTCTCTTCATGCCTGATAGGTGCTCCACAGGGAGCCTGCTATGCTGTCTGCTCTGAGAAGTGGAAGGTTTTGTGCATATATTCAGTTAATTCTGAAATCTCAGATGTCGTCTCCTCAGCCTATTTCCATAATTACTTCTGTGGATCCAAATTGTGCAGCCATGATGGAAATGGAAAAAAGGCAGGAGTTTAAAAAAAAAAAAAAAAAAGGGAGAGGAAAAGAAAAACCAGCAAAAAACCCCCCCCATAGTCCCTACCTTCCCAAACTCTGCCTGATCTCTTGCCTATGGGAACCTGTGCAAAGACCTCAGTTCTCTGTCTTTTGAGCCTCATTCCAGAAGTCATGCTTTCAACTTGTATGAGGTAAGAGTATGCATTTTCCAGCATACTCTAACTAGCTGTCATCTTCCCAGGCTTTTTAACTTATTTATCTGTAGTTCTGAGAAGCTACTGACCTCTGCTCACCCCTCGCAGTCAGGTTATTGGATTTATGTGTTTTTTTATTTATTTGTAAGAAGAGGTGCTTTCCTGGTGTTAAATATTTAAATAGTGATTCTCAGCTTTCTGATATTGCTCCACCACTTCTTGCCCCCTCCCAGTTCATTTATCTTTTTCATGGAGGCTGAACTCCCAAGATCCCTTGTGATTTGTGGCAAATTTCACATAAAACTCCATGACTAATCCCAGTCCTACCAGGGTGTTTATTGCTTTGGTGTCTGGTGGCACCTGTACAGCAGCTACATGATTTTCAAAGGGAACTTGGTGGACAGTATCTGCTCATCCTCTCCTTCCTTTCATTTCAGGATGCTTTGGGGTTTTGATTTCATTCAAGAGGTAGTGATTAACCATAGCTCAGTCCTATTGGTTTGAGAACCAAAACAACTTTTTTCTGGGCTGAGTAGTACATAGCAATTCTCTTAATTTTGGTCTCTCTTTGAAGTAATTAAAGTTACAGAAATTAATTACCATATGTGCATAAAATTGCCTTAACCAAATTGCATTTCTTCATGGGAAGATTACAGCACAGATATCATTCTGTTACTGCCATTGCCCTGTAAGGGCAAACGTTTGTATTATGTTACCTCACCTACACTTAGGAGTCTATAGTCTTGTCTCATTAAGTGTCTCACACACATATTTATAGTTTCCTCCAGCTCTGGCTTTCTTCATATCAAGTACTTCTCTGCAGGGAGTGAAGAAAATGTTTCTAAGCTTGTAATATTCATCTTTCTCTGACATGCCTGGTTGTGATATATTAATTATTTTAAAATAACATTCATTAAAAATTTGCTTGTCCCTTCAAGATTTTAAAATTAATGTCAGAGGAAATGAAGGCTTTTGTTTCAAATTCTCTTTCTGATTACCTTCTTCTAATTGACTTTTGCTGCTTTCCAGTCAAGTTTTCATTTTCTCAGTGGCTATATGAGGCTGTTTCTTTTTTTTTTTCTTCTTCTTTTTCTTTTTTTTTATTTTTTTTTTTCCTTTTCTTCTTTTCTCTGTTTTTGCATTTCTGGCCTGCTATTGTCCAACTCATTAATTTTCATCACCTACTAAGTACTGTGCAGAATGAAGACCCTAAGATGTGCTGATCTAAGTCAGGGTCAAGGTGCACTGTGCTTTTTGAGAGGTGTTCGGTGCTTCCACAAACAGCAGCTGGGACAGGGGCAGGTCAAGATTAATTTTCAACGTTTCATATTTCACAGAGTCACCAACTGATGTACATTGCTGAAGTCTATGGAGAGAGTGCCTCCCAGTTTCTGAGCAGTCTTTATAACAGGGCACTTTTAATTTTGTTATTTTTGAATTATATATTTAATTCTAGATGTTTTTGTTAGCTTCAGCTATAAAACCCAGAAAAGTTCATCTCCCTGTTGAAGTGAAGTGTGTGTAAGAAACTGTGTAGTTAACTGCAAAGATACCAAGACATAGTGTAGGTGAATTAAAACTTTATCATGTTTGTACTAACAAGAATTTGATCACATAGTGCCATTTAACAGACTGTCTCGAATTTGTTTTTTCCTGCTGTTTAGGTTATGTTAATGTTATATTATTATTTAGGTTATGTTAATAGTCTGGTAGACATTCAAAGTTACTGCATGTTTTGATGGGAAAGACAACAAAAGCAAACTCTCAGACCCCAAAGAACACCCCCCGAACCAGAATCAAAATATGCAAATGAATACTTCATCAATGTATTGTAAAAATCAGATTCATACATCCATCTGATAAGTTTAGCTATTTTAATTATCTTATTTATCAGCATGCTTTGTGTTATTGTAAGGGATAAAAAGTAAAACCACCTGCAGTCTTTCACAGTGCTCTCTCAGGTAAATCATCTTTCTTCAAAAATAAACTTGTGCTGAATGTTAGATCAGGGTAGACACCCCTGCTAAGGTTGACCTGCATGACAACGTCCCCCTGAAGTTCATTAGCTAATAGCATGAAAGCAGACCAAAGCACAGGCTGGGTATAAAGCTGGCAGAGAACTGAACTGATGCTTTGATCCCTTTGCCGTCTGGTGATGGGGAACGCACCTTTCTCATCCCTCAAGGAATGCTGTGTTGCATCTCCTCTTACAGTATTTAAAACCACTGTTGATTGAATGGAGTGTTTAAAAAAGATAAATAAATCACTGCTACACCTGAAAGTGTTATATGCAGGAAGATATTTGTAAGGATAGAGAGAACTTACCATAATAAAAAGCACAAGTAACCTGAGAGAAAAGGCTGTGTTGGAGAATGAATTAAATCTTTCTTGTTGGTAAATATTGGCTTAATCAAGTACAGTGCAGGATGCAACAATCTCCTAGGCTTTTTAATACTTTCCTCAACATGAGAAGGAGCTGTTGTATTCTACAATGCATCAAATATATGTTTTCCAGCGGACTTTATTAACTTATTAAATCAGCAAGATGAAATAGCCACTTATGTTCTATTTAATTTAAAACAATAAAACTAAATAATAAAATTGTGGCTTCATAACGTAGTCTCGTGTTAGATAAGAAAGTCTTCTATTCCGTATTAGAATTTCTTTCAGTAGCATTGTAGTTCTGTTTACATCCATATGTTTATGTATTTGACACTACATAACGGTCACTAAGTTTGATGGCGTGTGCCATATAACTAATGGTAAAAACTTTTGCTGATGCAACTATTAAGGTTATGATTGTAAACACACACAAGTCTATAAACTGAAATTTGTTTTAAAAAAATACACCCCCTACCTCCCACAACCTCTTCTCTGAATTATTTACACTGCAGGTTTTATGCGTGGAGGTGAATATAACTTTGATGAGAACATCAAGTTTTTAAATAAAAAAAAGCCCAGCTGAAAGCCCTACCTGTTCTGGGTACTACAGCCATAGGCTTTTTCCAGGCAATTTCTGTGTTAGGCTAATGTTGCCCATGTTGGGGAAATGTGAATTTATGAATATAAGTTAATAAATTTAATGCACTACTGAGTAGCCTATTGAGTCTGTCACCATAAAGTATGGTTGAAAACAGAGCTTAAAGAATGGGGTGTCAGTAGGAGTGATAAATAGGTAGATTTTGAAGCTGAGGATTTAAAAATCTATCTTCTAACTAACCACAGTTTCTCAGGGAGCAGGTTACTTCATAGCTGTCCATGAGAGAATTTCTTGCAGCTATCTAATAATTCTCATTTCTTGAATTCATCTTAAACCTAACAGGAGTTCTGGATGCCTCTTGCCATGTCAAGGAAGTGCTCAGCCTTTCAGGGGCAACTCGGAGCTCAGACTCCTGGATTATAAATGAGGAGGAACTTCTCAGATATTTAATTTTAAAGCATGAGCATGTTTGTTACTCTCAGCTCTGCGATAGATTTAGAATAGCAGTTTTTTTGAACTGGCATAAGCTTTTTGGATCACCAACAGTGTCAGTTCGAACTGTGAGTTCAGTGTCTTCTGTCTATTTGTGAAACAATTGTTATGTTATTTTAAATATTTCTGTGTTACTTTCATTGTTTATTTTTGCATTTGATACGTGTCTAGATAGTAGACATACTTTTTTTTTTCCTAGATAATTTTTTTAAATACACTTTTCTACTGAACTTCAGTAGAGGAAACAGAGCAGTTGAAGTACAAGTCACCCTTCCATTTCCTGAACTCACCTTCAATAGATGTAAACACAATTCTTTGTTTCTATCGTACCATTTTTTGAGCTTAAAGCCACTATCTATTATCAATAATCTTAATGGACTGCACCAAAACTCAAATGATTTGGGAACAATTTTTAGCCAGAATCTGTTGATTTTTTTTTTTTTTTGAGGGTACAGTTTCAGCTTTTAGATTTTTGCTCATATTTTACTTAATCCACCTGTCTTTCCACCTCTGCATATAGAGAAGGCTGAAGTAGATACAAATATTCCCAAGTTCAAAATTCCTTGTAAGAATATGAAAACAGAGGTGCATTGTAGCTTTATTTGTTCTTTCAAGTAAATATATTTTTGATCATTCTTTAATACTGCTTTTGATGCCGTCATTTTTCATAAAGGCTGCAGGAGCTGATGCTCCCTGTATACACTGTGCTATAAAACCTATATATGAGCCTTCTGCAAAGCTTATGGAAATGAGACATTGAGTATGAGATACTATTGCTCTGAAATAGCTGTTGACATTCTTGCATTATTTTGCCTTACACAAAAGCATGCACAGCTTGGAGTATAGGTCTGCTATCAAAAACTATGAAAAGGATTTTCTACCTGTACATGGCTCATGAAAATATTAAATGCAGAATACTGAAAAGGTCACCATGGCAAACAGCTGTATTAGATCTCACTGAATATATTAAGCACTTCAGTTCTAATGTCTCATTCCAAAGACAAAGATTTTAATGAAAGTAGAAAATGGTAGGAAGCTTCGTATTTTTTTTATGTGGTTTTGTGTGTTGTGGAGCAAATAGGTGGTTTTAAAGTCAGGTTGCCATTATGCATTGAGATTTTTTAGGCCACATGAATCCTTACTGGAGATGGCCACAACTTTGCTAAAATAGACAGAGATTTGATTGATTTATTGTTATTTTATTCAGTAAAATAATTAACACTTGCTGCTTACAATAGCTTCCTCTTTCTTCTTATTTGTAATTTTAAAATGAAAAGATTATCTCAGGAACCACATCCCATTAACCTAAACAGGAGGTTTGCTGTCCTTCATAGAGTTTATCTAAACTTCAGTGAGTTGATTAGTGGCCTATAATAGAAGAGCTGGATGGAAAACCAAATGTTTTTTACAGCTTCAGAGCTCTGATTCTTGTCATATTTGCACTGTCTGTGTTTGCAGTGTGCAATGTACTTCCTGAATTTTATGAGTACATTAAGAAATTATAAAGGCACAGTGATTGAAATTAAATGCCTAAAAGGGTGGGGTTTTTGGTTGGGTTTTTTTGTTTTGTTTTGGTTTTTGTTTTGTTTTTTTTTTTGTTTTGTTTTTTTTTTTTCTTTCTGTGATTTCACTTAATACAAATGATATATATCAAAATCTCTTCTTAGGAGCTTACCATGGCAAAACCATGTACCATAGCCTGCCCCAGGGCAACAGGACAGTGAGGAGACTGCTGGTCACTCTTCTGCTACTCTTTTCTGAGAGCCCTCCAGCTTGTGCCCCTTGGGCCCAGACACCTCTGCATTAAATGAGTATTAGATGTGTCAGATACCACAGGACACGTGAAGATCTGTAGCAGCAGTAAGGTAGGTCACCATGTGGAGTGAGAATGGAGCTCCTTACTTAATCTAGGCGTGCAGTTGGATCCTGTGCTGCAAAGAGCTGTTCCTAAGCTGGGTGTGCAGAGCTCCCATATGGATGGAGGATCTGGATGTAGGTCCTGCCTTGCTCTTGGTTACTCCCTGTACCCAAAAGTTCAGGTTAAAATTGCTTATAGCCAGGAATTACATTGGTAAATGCATTTGGTGTAAAATACAATACCAGAATATTGCATGTGTAGTTTAGTAATTTAGCTTCTCTTTTTCCCTGAGAAATGGTAGAGATTTGACAATACGTCAAATTTAAATAATTTAAAAAAAAAAATCTTAAGGGCAAATATATTTTGGTTTAGTACTTTATTTGTAGCCTTAGATTATTGATTTGTGAATAGAAAGAAATCTGTTGAGGATAAATGTTAAGTCTCTTCTAGTGCATTTGAAAATACAAACCTACGGTTTCTTCATAAGATTGAGCTGACGTGGCAGTGGTGTATAACATTTGTCAGTGTCTGTCAGATGTATAATTGGATAATTTGTGGATGAGCACAGATATTTATTTTTTTTTAATAGTGATTTGACATTTTCTACTGTACGTGCCTCTGAACCCCCCTTCTTTAATTATGTAGGAGACTTGATTTTTGTTTTGAGGAGTTCTGATTAAGAGTTTGGTCTGTAGTGGCTATAGATTATTCATGAATCAGCCTTTCGCTTTTGATAGAGAGAAAATTGTGCCACCATCTCAAATCTTATGGCAAATATTTCACATTTCCAGTCCTATTGGGACAAATAAAAGAAGCAAATATTTATTCTTCTTCTAAGTCAGAAAGCAGTTGTGCTGCTGTGGAAGACAAGGTAATGACATGTGCTCTGTGCTGTTTGTCATGTCCCAAGCTCCAGGGATCCAGGTTCTGCTCACTGGGCAAAAACATTCAGCAATGGATATGCCTGTAATTGTAAAGAGTGAGGGATCATTTCCCAGAAAGCTGAGTGCTTCAGCAAAGTCAATGTAGGTAGGTGTGCTGGAATTACAAGCAGATAACAGCATATGTCTTAGCCTTGAGTGTTGCAGACCAGGGGATTTTAGGATTTGGAGACTGAGGATTCCTGTCGTGAGTTACCTTTAGGAGAAGCTGCTTTCCACTGCCTGCAGAGCGAGCCCAGGGGTATTAGCGTCGCCAGGCTAAAGTTAGCTTTTGTGGAAGCTCTGCAAAATGTCCTAACTAGTTTCATATACTCAAAATCCATGGTCCTTTAAAAAAAAAAAAAACCCAAACCCCAAAGAAGCTGTGTTGCAGCTCATTATGTGTACAGAAAGTTCTCTTTACTTTTTTTGTCTGGATATAGGTCTTTTGGGGACTGTAATAGTGTAAAGGCAGTGTTCTATGGTTTTATTTTTCTGTTGTAAGCTCTGGAGTAGTTATTCCTGTACATTGTTACACAGCTAGTTTATTTACCTGACATTTGAAGCAGAGAGGGAGCAGGTGGGCTAACACAGGTAGGATTATATGTTAAATATCGAAGACAGGCTAGTGTTCTGAAATATGCCTCTGTGTGATTTGATGAGCCAAAACAGTCCAACCAAGCTTGATGAGTTTTTCTGTACAGAAGAGCTAGTTACTGTGAAGCTAGTTAAGGACTAAGAGAACAGTCTATGTACTGTGGCATGGACATGGGCTTTTATGAATTCTTCAAAATGTATTTTGTCACAGCCTTCCTCCACAATTACACGTTTCTCTGATATTCATGGGTTCTGAGATTTACTCATGCTGTTGGAATTAAGAGACTGTCTGCTTTCTGGTCTTCCATTTGAAAGTATGCTTCCTTCCCCATCCTACCCCTTGCTGGTTGCCCCCAATCTCCACCAAAAGACCAGTCTTGAAAATGTGGCCCAAGCCCAATTGTAAGTTAAGAGTTGGAGACCTGGAGGGAAGAAAATACTACCATTTAAAAATCACAACAACAAAACTAAAACAATAAAAAACCAGAAGCCTCCAGGTTTCTGTAGATGATACTGTGACAATTTTGTGATTTGGGGAATTTTTATATACTTGAGTAAACGTGACTGAAAACAGTAATTTGAGAGAACACTTCTTTTGCTTTAAGATCCCCACTTATTTCAGTGATTTTACTTCAAGTGAATGGCCTTTTGATGAATTATTGCTTATTTTCTATCTAAGCCAAGGTTTGCTGTGGTGTTCTGCTTTACCATCCCCTGTGTCTGACCAGTTCCCTTGACATTTCTATAATGAACCTGTTTTCTTCGAGTACTTATCCAGGGAATACACATGCTAAATTGATACTGTGAAAAATGAGTATTTGTTTTTTCCGGCTCAGCTGTTAAGATTTGTATATTTACAGGTACGTGACTATACCTTGTGTGTTTCTCACGCATCTATGTAAATATATGTAGGCTGGCCTAATTGTCAAGTGTATCCTTCCATTTTATTTGCTTTGCTACTCTTTTCCAGATAGGTGGTCCGATATGACTTTTTTTCTTTAATTAGTGACCGCTTAAAAATCACTTTCTCATTATCTGTCTTATCCAGGTTTCTTATTTTGTGTTCATTACTGGCTACTAGAATTTAACAATTCACATTACTAAAGGAGAAGGGAGAAGAAAAGATAAAGTTATACTGAAATTATTAACCTATTACTTTATAAATGAACATTTGTATGAATTTGAACTAACATATGTATAGGTTTTGAGAAAAGTTAAGGACCATAGAGTATTTTTTATGCCTTTGGTAGGAGAATTTTGAAGTTTCTTGGAAGTTTTAGGTGACATTTTATAAAAACCCTCTGAGTTTAATGGGAACAAGCAACCCATCACCTCACAAACTCATATGTATTACATTAAATAGATATGCTTCTTAAATAGCATTAAATATTCTTTTTCATTACATCAACAACAAATTCTGTAACTCCCTTTAATTTTAATAGATGATGTTCATCTAGTAAGTGAAGATCTGCACTGTGGAATATTAGAATAGATGCACTACTGCCTTGATCCTTCTTGCTGCTTTGTGTGGGTTGAGTTAAAGTTGTCTCTGCTTGGAGATTTTGATGTTCGCTTAATATATTAATTTGTAGATTTGAGGTCTAAGATTGTTCATCTTTTTTTGCTATACTGCAGGCTGTTGTTTACTTGCTTTGATGCTCAACAGTAACCATGCAAGTATAATGAATGCATTGATTAATCATTTCAGTGTAAATTATTTATATTCCAAATTAAGTGGCTTGAAAAAGATCTGAGAACCATCTTGCCAGAGCCTGAGCTGTGGCAGCCCTGCCTACCCTACAAATGCATCCAGCACCTACTTTCTCCAGCCCAGTTCCTAACAGAGAAGTCAAGCATCCTAATAAACACAGCAATAGCATCCAGATATAAAATTACGTGTTATGAAAATGTAGTCCCATTATAATGTCTCTGAAGGAGAAGACCTTAGGATAACACAAGAAGAGGATAGAAAGTTTTCTTCCTTTCTTTTTTTCTTTCCAATTTGGAAGAAGCACATATATAAAGCCTGTCACCTCAGGGTGTTAGCAGCTTCCAAAAGGTCTGAAGGCTCAATAAAAATGTTCCCCTGCAGATTGCAGAGTATTTGGGCATTCAGCATTACAGTCCAGAGCCAATTATGTAACGCTTTCAGCTGCAGATAGTCTCTCCAAGTGATCTCTGAAGCCTTTTCAGATTCTCCTGGAACACTCTGCTACTACAACTGATAGTAATGAGCACTTACATAGCGCTTTTTATCAGTAGACCTGTAAGTGCTTTGCAGGGGAAATCAGTAACATGATGTGCACTTTGGCTGGGGAAATTGAGGCTGAGAAGAGAAAAGTGTCTATTAAAAGAGCTGGAATAAGACCCCCGCTTCTTGACTCCCTGCCTTGGGCTTTTCTTTGAACTTTGCCAGGTAAACAGACTCTAAACCAGTACTAGATCAGTAAAGTCTTCTCAGGTCTCTTGTCAGCACTCAGTGTGAGGGATATCAGAATGGGGACATTGTATCATCTCAAGCCTGTTTGTCTCGGAATGTTAAGTCTTGGTGCATAACAAAGGCTGATGAGATGGTGGATTCTTTAGAAAACACTGTTTCACCCAGAAAAATGTTTCTCTACAGTAGCAAAGAGCAGGTTTTATTTCTGCCAAAATCTCTGCAACCAAATGGACAAAATTTATCTGCATCTTGGCAGCTGATATGCATTATCCTCGGGTTCCCTGCTAAACTATTAAAATTAATCAGGTGGCAAACTTTCTTTATGCCAGTTCTAATAAACAAGAATTTCAGGCTCCTAGCCCTGGAAACATCAGTAAATAGAACAGTACAATAAAGTGTCTGAGGAAACCCTCCAAAAGCTAGTCAAATCAAATTAAACTGCACATATACCAAGCTATTTATTTTTGTATTGAATCTTTCATACAAAGTATCACGACCTATTAGGTGCATTATAAGAAACTGCAAATGCCACCAGCTTGGGGGTGAGCGTTTGATGTGTTCCCCTTTGGGCAGTTCCATTAGTGTTGATGGTGGTGTGGGAATCGGCATCTATAGGTAAATTATAATGAAGTTTGGCTTGGGGAACTTGCTTTTCTTGTTAGATAAAGAAGACTAGCTGAGGCCATTTTGCCTAGGAATAGACTGTGACTTGACATGAGCTCTGGTAAGAGTCAGGAAAATGCAAGAAAAATTAACTTGGCAGCAAGAAAAAATGCACCCAGGGCATTGTTTAAGAATAATAGAGTTAAGGTGTAGTGGTTACAAGTTTCTCAGGTTAAACAGACCCAGAATGAGGATAGAAGAGTTGAAACTGTGGCAGCTGGGAGCTGTTCAGATCAAAGAATTTGTAGTACAACCTACACACAGCATTTTAAGATTAGTGAACCAATCAACTACTAGAACTCTTATTAGCTTAGCACCAGTGAATGGAAGAGAAGGAATCAGGAGGCATAAAGCTACTAAGAGATCTCGATTAGTGGTTATTTGAAATGCCTATGGAAGCCACTTTGAGAAATGAGACTGCATCTCCAAAGCAAAAGAAAGAATAGGTTGCAGTTTCTAAAAGAACATGGGAAGCTAAGAAGCATTTTTGCTTGGTATTTGGACATCTAACTTCGTCAGGTGTTTCTGAAATTTCCTCAGAAAAACCTGTGGGATCCCTGGCTTTAACCAAAGAGCCCAAGAAAGAAAGCAGCCAGAGAAAATGCTCTGAAATAAAGGCTGTCTGTATGCATAGCCAAACTAGGCAGTGTCCTTTGGAGGCAACCCGCAAGAGGCTGAGTGGTTACTGTGCTGCCTGGTGCTCGGACAGGGGAGGTCAGTATAGTGTCTTGGCATTTTTTTCTGTCTGAGCCCGTCAATCCTTTGTCGAAGGTGGTAGGCTGAGGAGCAGTGCATTTGTCTCTGGCATGCCTGTGAGGAAACTCATCTGTGTATGTGCGAGGGAGCCAGTATCCACATGGTGGATTCAGGCAGTCCTGGCACCATCGCCAAATCCAGAACAAGAGATCTGCAACACAGGGCTGGAGAGATTTGTTCACTAAACTGGGATTAGGCTTAACAGCTGCAATGTCTTTGTAGCTGGCACTTGGGGAATATCAGCTTCCTGCAGATGAGGGCTCTCACCTGGCAAATTAATTTCCACTTTTAAATTGATCCACCCTGGAAACTGCCTGACTCTGGCTGTTGCACAGATCCCAGCAATACAAGCAGGTGGATACTGCTGGTTGTACAGAGTGTTTTGGAAATAGTGCCAAAACTGCTTTATTGTTATTTAACGGCTGATGTGTTAGTAGGATGCATTTTTTTTCTGTTTCTCTCGGCACATGCATGTTTATTTGACTATGCTCCTCCCTTACCGTGAGTGTTGATGGAGGGTGGCAATTATATTGGTCATCTCTGCTGTTGCTCCCTGTTTTGAATCTGCCCAGGGTTAAAGTGCTCTTTCTGGAACTCTGGGCAGTCTGTTTCTGGGAACAGCAAATGTTTACCCAACAGTGCAGGACCTTCTCCAAAACTAGCTGTGAATTTAATGAAATCACTCACAAGGAGAAAGAAATAGATACTATTTTGTGCATGGAAGTGGTTGTCAGGACTTTCAGAAAAGTAGTCTAATAAGAATTTTCTCTCTGATTTTGGGTAAGTCTCCCTATTCCCCCTCCCCTTCCATTTTTTTAAGTAAATAATTCTACAGGTACACTCTAGTGTTAGCATTAGCAGCTCAATGTAGTGCTCTGCACCTCAGCAGGCAAATAATCAAGATCTATCCCCTTTCTGAAGCTTTTTTCCTAACTAAGGTAAATGAGCTCATAAGCTAAACAGAGAGGGCCACACCAGAACTCTTTTACCTAGTCCCATTATTGCCTGCTATTTAAAAGTCTAAGCATGAGGGAAACTTCCACGTTCATAGGGTTCATACCTGGCATTGATATTCTGTCACATTCCCAAATCCTTCTTGCTTGTTATGCATAGAGGTGATGAGGGAACCTCTGGGTTTAATGTAAGGCTGCCCACAGTGTTTGCCCATTGTATTCCAGATATGATTGTTTCACAATTCAATCATCTAAAGATGTTTCTTGAATCTATTATATGGAAATGGAAGATGGAAGATAAAAGCAAAGGGATTATGATATGGATGAGACCTATAGGGCTTCCTACAACTTTTTATGGCTTATTTAACTCATGGAGGTGTTTGGGTGGGGTTTTTTGGTTTGGGGTTTTTGTGGAGGTTTTTTTTTTTTTTTTTGGATACCCCCCCCCCCCCCCCAAATACAGACCAGATCTTTTGTGTTATTTATAAATGAGATTCTGACAGAGGGGATGAAGAATGAGCAGGTCATAAAGGGACAAGGTAGGTGATAAGGATGTTTTAGTTTGGTTTTGTTTTGGACATTCCACAAATCGAGTGGCTCATATTAAAAGAGGACTGGCTGTTGGTTTGCAGACTCTGTGTGACAGAAAAGATTGCACTTCATCTTGCACAAATTACTGATGAATTACACTTGGTGTGTTTGTTTGTGTGTGTGTGCATAAATCCATAAATTTCCTGGTCATTTTATACCTGAGCCTCTTGTCAGAAAGTTTTGTAAACTTGCCTTGTGGGGCAGATAAAGGAAGAAGTACCCCATAAAATTTTTATAAGCCCTAGAGAACATTCTCCTAAGGGTTGATAAAATGGGATACAGAGAGTTGAGTGGCTTCAGGGAGAGGAAAAGTATTTGAGTTTCCCCTTGAACTGAAACGGTAAGATTTTCAGCTAACACTGGAGAGCTTGTATCCAAAAGCATATCACTGTCAGCTGTGTAGAAAGAGGGAGAGTTTGGGGTTTTTTAACTACATATATTTTTCTAGTGCTGCATGAAAAAATATATAGTGGAGAAATATGATGTATGTGGGATTCACTATTAAGCTGTTCAGGCACTGCAATTTCAGACACTGATTTAATCAGACTGAATAGGCTGGTCTGAAATGAAGTAACTACATGGTTTCTAAGAAGGAGATGTAGGCAGATTGAAAGCCGAGTCATTTTCTGGAAACCCCTTTTTTCTTTTTAAATGTGACTTTTATTTTTTCTGATCCAGCATGTGCTATAACCATCCGAGCCACCTTGACAAGCAGGCTTTCCATTAGATCAAACGATATGAACTTGGTCCTCCTGTGTAAGAAAATACTCATTTGGTTGTATTAATAAGTCTTTGTCTTCTTTGATAGTGTCACTTCTGCTGCATTGAGTCTTGAGCGTAACATCAGTCTAGGCAATGCAATAAAATTTGCCTGCAGAAAAAGCAGATGATACTTGAGAATCGAATCAATACAGACACATATTCAACCCTGGGCAACAGTCTTGTCAAATCCCATAAGTTAAGGAACATGAGGTCTGTGTGAGAGGTTGGGAGAGAAAACTGGTAGAGAAGGAAGCAAGGCAGCTTTAAATCATTGTGCCCACTAGAATGATGTCAAGTACCAGCTCTTAGGTGCAGGATTACTCTACAGTTCCTTCAGCTGTTTGACTGTGGCATAACTGCAGACTGGGAAGATCATTTTATGTTTGAATACTGGACTGTGAGTTGGGAGAAATAAGTTTGATTCATGGCTTTACCACAGGCTTCTTGTGTGAGTAGGCTGCTCTGTGTGTTGCTTATGTACTGTGTGCAACATATTAACGTTTGTGCTGCTCAGCTGGAAGAGTTGTAGTATCTTAAAATACAAGTTTACTATTAATTTATCCTCTTTTTATTGGAATCACAATGACCAGTCCAGAAGTTCTTATGTTTATTATTGTGGAATCAAGGCTGCCAGTCAAGAACAAGGCCCCAGTATACTGGCAACAACAAAAAGGGAGACTAAACTCTCTGTTCCCCATGGTAGTCATTGTTTTAAGGCCTTGTCTAAACCAGAAAGTTACTCTGAGTATCAGATAAGATGTGAATAAACCCACATAGACCAGTATAGCTTAATGGGGCTTCTCTGATGCCAGGTTAAAAGCAACTTTTTTGCTTCTATTTTTTAGTTTGTTTTCCAACAACTGCATTTTTTTGTAGGATTGCTGTAAGTGAAATATTTTAACCTAGCATGATTTACCTCTATAAATTTTAGTGTGTTGTGCAGTTGGTTTCTGTTTATATAAGTATATCTGTGCTATATCATTCCAGAGCTGGCTCTTATTCACCTGTGAACAATATGATTCCATAAAACATGCTCTGTAAAGAACACGACACGTACTCTACAAACATATGGCCAGTTGTTGCAGGGGGCTTTTGTGGTGCATGAGAGGATGACAAGATGAATCTCTCCCTCATACTAGGAAGCTGGGGATGGAATGGAGAGAATGGCAGGAGGTAGATGGTACCGAAATGGCTCACAGGGAAGAGAGGGGAAGGATGTATCCTCCAGTGATGTAGAATCAACTTCATTAAAGAGTTATTCCAGTTAAAGACCTGGCCCGTAAGCTGTTTCTTCTCCCATGATTGATGTAGAAGCTATTTGCTGAACCCATTCCACAAACCTTCATCTTTATGATCAGTGGTTTGAGCTCCATCTATATTTTAATATACTTATGATTAAAACCATGAATTTAATTAATAGTGAGAAATTACATTCTTACTTTGTTAGTATAAGGACATTATGTCTGACCTAGTTCTGCATATATTAGGGAGGAAATAGGTAGGGAGGGGTATAAAGCAGTAGCTGATTTTTTTATATATTGTGAACTGTTTATAGGGTGAGAACCATTCATTCTAGTGATTATTTTCTCATCTTTTACATATTCAGTTGCATCTGCTTCTAAAAACAATTCACAAACCGACCTTGATTATTTCTAAGCCTATAAGGGGTATATTTTAAAAACCAAACACATCTGAATTAAATCAGTACATTAAATAGCAACATTTTAATTAACTCGGGAATACTTTCCCTTATTTATTGTGATTTACTTTTCCTCTCTTACCTAGCTCTTAAGAGCAGCAGCTTAGGGGTTCCCTCTGGAATTCTGTTACTATAGTAACAGAAGTTTTTCATTGAAATTTGAATGGACAAAGCCTCGAGGGTATTGAAAAGTTTTCTGCCAAAAATTTAGTATTTCCAAGAATTAATGGAAACACCTATTCCAGTGATCTGCTATGTGCTATTCACTGCGGTTTTTAATGCCTGAACAACTTGATTCAGGTTTTCAAGGCTCTGTAGAATTCTTGATAAAATTCACAGAGAAAATATATTTAAATAAACTATATGCACAATTAAGCAGTTTTATTTCTCTCAGATACAGCTAAAGGACATAATCCCTATGACAGGGAAATTCTCGGCTCCCATTGACTTACGTTGCTTCCAGGTACCAAAGACACAGGTACATTTGATATTAAGACAGCAAAAGAGAGATTGATTCAGGAAGTTGGAATATAAATAATTCTCAAATTCCATCAAGCAGTTGACTCAAATTATTTAATGAAGCACCAGGGAAGACTTGGGTTTATGACTGTCACATGGGAGGAGATGAGAAGAAAATAGTAGCATCTGTGCAGTTCCACTGGGCAAATTTGTGGGATTTCATTAATGGAGCATTAATGAGCAGAAGACATATTGTCATGGCTGATCTGTGTCTCTCGAACCAGGCATATCAGTAGTTTTATGATCGACCTGATCTTAGTCCTACTGTGGTCAGTGGCACTGTAGTCATCAGTTATTTCTTACGCTTCACATATATAAAATACCTTTGTTTGTACTTCATATAAAAATTAAGGGCTTGTGGTGGTTTGACCTTAGCTGGATGTCAGGTGCCCGCCGAGCCATTCTATCACTCCCCCCCCTCCTCTCAGCTGGAGTGGGCAAAGAAAATAAGATGAAACTCGTGGGTTAAGACAAAAGCAGTTTAATGAAAAAGCAAAGCAGTGCTGCATGTGGAAGTGAAAAAAAACCAAAGATTTTTTTCTCTACTTCCTGTGAGCAGGCAATGTCTTCAAATGTGTAGCCGCCCCCCCTCCCTTTTCCTAGCTTTTATAGTTCAGCTGATATCATGTGGTATGGAATATCCCCTTGGTTAGTGTGGGTCAGCCGTCCCAGTCACGTCCCCTCCCAAGATTTTGTCCACCCCATCCCACTGTAGGGATGTTGAGTGTTGAATAAAGAGCCTTGGTGCATTGTAAGCCCTGCCCAGCAGTAGCCACAACATGGGTGTGTTATCAGCACCTTTCCAGCTCTCAATGCAAAGCACAGTGCTGGGAGGGCAGCTGTGGCGAAAATTAACTCCAGCTCAGTCAGACCCAATACAGGGTTTATGAAATGTCCTAGGCTGACAGCCCTAGAGACTGAAATTCTTTTTATTTGTGGAGTAGGCTGAGCTTAACTGAGAATGCTTTGGGCACTTGATTTCAATGCTATTGTCATTGGACCCCCTCTGCGGGCAAGAGCTGCACCAGCAGTTTCACTTGTAGCATCCTCCTACTTAGAAGATGTCTGCCTTAGCACTTCCAGCTACTGAGCATGGTTCTTTTTCCTGGTTACAGACAAGGGCAGATATAAATGACCTTCTAAATTTCATTTGTGATTAAATATGTTCTACTCGTCAGCAGGAAAGTACCTTACTTTTGTGCATATTTGGTCTTGTTTGAAGGAATTTCCTCTGCAAGACCAGTCTGACTGCTTGAGAAGTTGAATTTTAAAGATCTGGGTTTGCAGACCACTGAAGAGCCCTCAAACACTAATGAGTTTGTCGTAACCAGCCAAGGGTACATAGGAAGCAAAGACCTCTGGGTGAAAGGTTCAATATTCTCTTACGAAACCTCTGAGGCCTTCAGTCATGTTGATGGATTTCTTTTCATGTTGCTTAGCTATTAACTCTGTATACTAGAAAAGAAAAACCAAAGCCATAGGTTGAAGGCAAGAAAAATACTCTTGTAAACCAGGGAAATTAATAATTTTTTTGTTAGCTTTCTAAACAATAATAGTACTTCTATAGAGCTGTAAAAGAGGCCATCTAAAAAATGTTTAGAAATCATAGCCATTCTAAATTGAGACTATATCCTTGGGGAAAATAACAGGAATTTACTATTATTTATTTAACTTGTGCTGTTTCTTATGAGAATATCAATTCTAACAAAATTTTCAGCTAGATGCAGTGTGCCTCAGTCCAAAAAAAATCATTCATTCTCTGTTAATTCCCCCTATGACATAGAGCACAATGTATGAAATATTTTTCATGAGATTAAAATCTTGTTTAAGAATGAATTCATCCGGGGCTTTATGAGCTGAAAAAAAAAATTGCAAGCGAAGCTCTGAGATTCATTTGGAAACAAGGAAATGTAACTGCATTTGAGACAGAATTTGGGGAGCATCAATTTAGACACAAGGATCAATATAATCATCATCTTTAAGTTTCACTGCTGATCACAGTATGTTGATTCGTGGCACTTTAAGGAGTGGAAGGATTTCTGGCTACGTAAAGCAATTGAATGGAAAGAGTGGAGCACTTTTGTGGGCTAATATCAGATACTGCCAGATCTAGCTGGATCACATGCCAGGACTTACAGAAGAGAGGCTGATACAAAGTAATGTGTGTTTTCCACAAAATTCAGATAGCAGTGTGTATAAAGCGGGAGGTGCTGTTCTGCAACTCGCAGCATAAGTTCCGTATTTTTATGAAAATTGTGAAGCATTATGTGAACAATATATGTATATAAATAAGCCACCCTCTCCTACAGTCCTCAAAGCATACTGAATAAATGGTGATATCTCTTCCTAGAACCTGAGCCTAAAAGTAATAAAATCCTACTAGCACTCTCGGGTAATGGAGTTATTTTTTCAATGTCAGTGATACGGGCGAGTATTTCTGGCATGCTGACAGACCATAATAAAGGTCATAACACTCGCTGTCTCCAAACTCCCAGTGACTTGAATGGGAGTTTCAAGTGCACAGTATCGAGGCTAAGAATTGTGGCTAGAGAGAAGCGTGTCTGCTAATAGTAATTTCTGATAAACACCAGGTGAAAAACAACCCTGACACTTCTAGGGGAAGGGAGGAGAGGGAGAAAGAGGCAGCAGTGTGCAATTTCATCATTTCTGCTAATAATACTAATCCTTGCACTGTGCATTTTATCCGTGGACTTCCGATAATAAAGATGCAAGTGCCATTGAATAATTTCAGGCACAGGGAAATGAGCTGATTAATCCAAGTCCTTTGATAGAAGCAGGAACTAGTTCTCCAGCTTGTAAACTCTTGCATAGCCGTGAGAGAAAGCCTGGGATTTCATTGCTTCCGTGCTCATTTCCACATAATCAAGCTAAAACGTTTGGTGACAATATGAATTTTCTTTTTTTTTTTTTTTTTTTTTGAAAACTTGCTTGTAGTGATTTTGTTCAACTTAGCAAGGAAAACTTTTTTCCATTTTATTTTTGATATATATATACACACCCATACGTATCTATAAATTGCCTTTTTTCAGACTATTTTTTAGCGAGCAGTATTTGTTTCCAAGTTAATTAGGACAATAAGTAATTACGACAATAAGTAATTACAAATATGGTAATCCTCTAAGACGTTTTTAAGGCATGATCATTGTGACACTGGGGCTACCATGTTATGCAATTAAGTTATCCTTAACAAAGGTCCTTTGGATTTGCAGCCTTTATGGATGAAGGTGACTTGAAGATCTATAAGAGTTGATTCCTGCACAAACTAGGATGGGTCTAACTGCTATTGCATTGCAGATTTAATCATGTGTAGCTTGTTTTGTACTCTAAACCCGTACTTTCAAAGTTTGCAGTCAGTGTTCTGCCAGATCCCAACTGTTTGTCACTGAATGTCATTTATTGCAGGAAAACTGATTATTTTCTCAAAATGTTGATGGGAAATATAACAGAGCTGTGAGTAAAGCTGATAAAATATTCCTGGTTTTCATCTGGGTCTGTCACAGAGCCCATGAACAACTCTACTGTGTCCTGCCTCCCTTCTTCCTTTACTATATCAAGTCTCCACATTACACCCAAGTCCTTGGACATGGGAACCAGTGAGGTCTGGCTAAATTTGGGCATGGGAACCCAGAGAATGAAAGGAAAATAAACATTTCTTTCAAACTACAAAACAAGCTCTGAGAATTCAGCAGCAGAGATATGGCAGGGTGAAGAGAATCACAGAATCACAGTGTGTTAGGGGTTGAAAGGGACCTTGGAGATCTTCCAGTTCAACCTCCCTGCCAGGGCAGGATCATATAATCTACCCTCCAACCTCATCTACCCTCCAACCTCATCTACCCTCCAA